>JAFMSR010000028.1:227085-242769 GCA_022818135.1 Saxidomus purpurata
ACGTTGATAGTGACAATGAAGAAGGTGTCTTAATCTTTTCGACCAAACAAAAGCCTTTGATCGTTGCGAATGGCTATATATAAAATGACTTTGGGACAAACTTTAACGTCCTTCTCTTACACATTAAAATAACAATTCAAACAAATGGCTCCATTTTCAACTTTTTCTCCGTTTTTAGTTCAATTAAATACAGATGGCCAATTGCGACTCTTTTGAACGTCTTACAAGCCAATCCATCAAGGTGTTGAATAGCGGAAACGATTTCCAAGTATCATGCTCCTGTGACCTTGACATTTAACAGTATGATCCCAAACTCTACCATGCACAACTCTTCTTGATGAAAATCAAACAAGAGCTTTCAGAGATGAAGCGCATTAACGAAAAAAGTGTAACAAAATTGCAGTTTCGCTTTAAAAGTGTTTTCTTTAACGGAGTCGTCTTTATATGAGAAAAAGTTGTTTTATATTAGGTATAGGATTTTCTTGCCAACAATGATAGAAGAGACTTTGATAAAAAAAATCGTTACTTCAAACGCATTTTGTAAATTTTACGTGTGTAGTTATATGAACAACTACAGTTTTAAAGGACGGACAATTACAGCTGATTCACTTGTCACAACAATGATCACATATACGTGTAACACATACTCATTGAATTATCAGTCCTAATAGATTTAAAAATCTAAGGTGCTGGTAATAATATCTTTTCAAACTTGAACTTCTAATGAATTCCATCTATATATTTAATTCTTAATGCAAATATTTCACAAATATAATACAATAGGTCTTATATTTATATCTTTCCTTAGGCAAAGTATGTGTATCAAATTTTTACTTATGATAAAATAACTCTATCTTGGTTGGGCAACCATGATAGGGAAATCAAATTTCAAAAATACCTCCAGTGAAAATCTTAATTGAATTAAGCGCTAAGTGAACATAAATGAGTATAAATGATCAGATGTTAAAGTTTCAAACAAATCCGTTACATAGCCAAATTCTATACATGCACCTTTAAAGTTAGAAAAATATATTCTGACAGAGACAAAACAGTTAGGCTAAGTATTGTTGCATTTAAATCGGCCGAAAAGAAGTGCCTCCGTTGGTCAGACACTAATAAACCATCTGCACTTTTAAAAAATCTTTGACGATATTTGCTGCCGTTATATGTTTACAGCTAGATTTTTATTGTACTTTTGGTATTAATAATTGAATTAAGAAAAGGAGCGGTGGTGTAGAGGTTAAGGTCCCTGCCGCTCATCCCGCTCATGTTCGAAAACGATATAAACTGCTATTGCTGTACATGTACATCACGAGTACAGGTGATAGATTGACGTGGGACAAGTGCATCTTAATTTATTATTTGAAACAGTTCAATGATCTAACTTGTTTTCAACTACGAACATCAAACTAATTCCAAATTTTGAAAGTTACTGGCATTTCTCTGGGAAAGTTATTGGAAGTCTCTCTTACTATCAATTGTTCTTATATTGCAGATTCAGTGGCTGTTGAACAAACAGTAGGACCTACGTTGTGGTTACATGGAGCTAAGATTAATTTATTTAAAATATTACAATGACACATTCATGAAACGTGTAAGCTGGTCAGTTTCTTAAGTGGGTTCAAAACAAACTCTACTTGAAGTCCTAAACTTTGTTCTTCGTTACGTTGAAAAACACACAGTCTAATGGCAACAGTGATTTGCTTTACTCAATGCGATGCTATACTTCACACAGTATGCACAATTTACTTTATCACCCTTTGTATCGTAAACTTACCACGTGTCATTCATCTTTTCAGTTAGGCAAGCACTGTATTTAAATGCGGATATTTTCAAAATGAACGAACACTCATTAAACTAAGTTATAAAAGGATTTATAGGTCAAAAAATATTATATAGAAATAATATGAAAATGAGAATCTTTACTGTGCACAACTATACTGTACACAACCCCTCTATGGGTATGTAAATGAATACCTTTGTAGAGTTAGGCATTATAATGATCCTTCCGCGCTTAATAGTTCTATTAATTCCTGCTAACGTAAGAGAACAGTAATGTGTTTACTTCAAGGTTAATCCCCAATGATTGTGCAAAATATTAGATAACATGGAGAGGTGCAATTTATTATTGTGTTATCAACACAGAAATGATAAATCTTCATTTTTGTTACCAAACATGCAATGTGTTGTATGTATCAGTATTACGCATGCTACTTATTATGGTAAACAAATGGATATAAATTTCAATCCTTTTCTCCTTGTACTGATTAACGTGAAGGACTTTTAAATATTGACGCTCATAATCAGAATCGCCTACAATTTTCGCCAACAAGTCCGATACAACAAGACGCAAGGCGAACTGTTCGAACGATAGCACATGCACATTATGTATTAGATATTCCACCATAATCCATAGTTACATTAACCTTTTTTCAAGGTAGAAAGGCGGACGCAACAGTGACCGGAACAGTTCGGATAATCTCTCCGGTATATATGCTCGCATCGCAGCATCGCGTATCAATTCAAAAACGAGAACGAAGACGCAGGGCTCTTGTCGGGCGTGTATATAGGGCGCTTCAATTAGTGCAAGTATGTCCGAATTATTTCAGTATTGATTGAGACGATAATCAGCTTAAATTCTGACTACAATGAAATGTTCTTTTATGTGACTTGAAATTGCAAGGGTGTATATAACAGGAGGAATTAGATATATTTTAATTTAGAACAATGTGCCAGTAGTCAACACTTTTAAAAAACATTTATACGTAGCATGTTCTGTGAAATTTATATAAATATATTAACATTTCATAATTCATGCATCAGGTTTAAAGGCCTAATTATCAATCAAACTTTGAGTAATAAACTTTGATTGAAACTTTCCAAAGTGCAAAGGATTTTGGTGGAAATATTTCACCGTGATTTACTGTGTAAACTGTCATGATTTAACTCTGGAAAGTACATGTATTAACTATAAACTAAGATTGGTGTTCAATAGAACACTTGTGTCGCCCTCTTACACTTTGTCAAAATAACCAATAATTTTGTGACAAAATCTAAATACAAAAAGGAGCATAACTCTGTAACCTATGACTTTGACCTTACAAAACTGGTGACATCACGTTTCTTTTGTCATAATCAATACAATTTGAAAATTTGATATTAAGGCTGCTCGCTCTCAGATTTTGGTAAAAAGATCAAGTTCTTCAAACTGTATGTAAATAACGTATTTTGGAACATAAGTATTGTCATATAAAAAGGCTCCAGCATAAATTCATGTCCCGTATATCTCTAAATTACAAAAATAAGCTACCAAATTCAAAAGCGCTGCAAACACTGTTGAAATTTCAATATAAACATATAAAATAGCAGTGCCGTGTAACCAACATTTTCAATCGATTTCTTCAAATTGCTACATAGTTTCTTGCTTATATTATGATTCTAGTCTTTAGTTTTATACTAATGATTAAGTTGTAAATCTTTTAAAACAAAATTTGTTCACCATTAACTGAGAGCAAACATCTTTAAGAAACGGCAAAGTTATAGCCAATGTTAAATTTTCGTGACAAAAGGGGCATAACTCTGACAAAAATGACTTTGACATACACAATTTGAGGGCATCATAACCCTTATGTCATTAGCAATGAATTTGAAAGTTAGATGAGGGAATCTTAAGAAATGGCAAAGTTTCAGCCAACGTTGAGTTTTGGTGACAAAATCTAAGAACAAAAGGGGCGTTATTCTGTCAAATATGACACTGACCTACAAAATTTGGTGGCATTGCGACTATTTCATCATAAGCAATGCAACTGTGAAAATTGATAAAGAAATATTAAGAAATGGCAAAGTTATAGCCAACGTTATGCTTATGTGACGGACTGACCGACAGTCGAAGTGATTCCTATGTATTGCCTTTTCTCAAAAAGGGCGACATGAGGTCAATGTATTTTGATGAACCTTTGAAGGTCTTTATAAAAACTGGCAACAACACAAAACCTTTATTTTTATTTCTCTTGTTATGTTCTTCCAAAGAGATTATGATTGAAGATACTAGTACATACTTGTCTGAGCAAGCAGTATGTCATGTGGTCAACAGTGAGATTAATATTATTAATTAAGTGTTGTATAGTATGTACAGTTATTGTAAAACTCTTCTGATGAAATACAATCTGGATTAATTCAGTCTTGCTTAAAGTAACAGAATCTTCTGATATTAATCTTATTTTATTCCTCTTTTAACATTTTAAAGCATATTCTGACCATTTGATATTAAATTCACAGTTAGCATTTCATCACCATTTCCTTTGCAAATACTTGGAAATTTATCTCATCTATTGAGCATAATTGTCAAGTGTTTCTAGTGAACTATTTAAACTAGATGCCCACGTGCAACATGTCGAACCGCCATATGTCAAAAGGGCTAACTCCTAACCAAGTAGAGATAGGTCAAAATACAGAAGAACAAAAGCATCACAAAATCTGATAAAACTAGACATTTAAAGTATCACACTTTACTTGCTCCACAATATTAAGTGAATTGTTTGATTTATTACAATTAAACTGAAAAAAACGCAGTTTATCTGGCGATTAAGTGATAATAAAACTTGATAAATAAAATGCATTCCACTAAAGAAGGCTCCGCCCTCAAAGGCGGCGCAAATAAAACTGTCTCGTATTTAACATATTCAGGCATTTACATCAAACACAGCAGCTTTATTAGGACAACTTTACGATACTGTTGTTAAAATAAGATACATGTACATTTGAATTTGCTATTGTGTTGTGATACACTTGATGGATGTGTAATTTTGCCCATTACTTTTGTTGAATATAGTTACAAAACGTAAGTCTTATTTAAAGGTTATACACTATCAACTGACAGAGATCATAGATATGACTCCCTTTAACGACCTTGTTCTTCAAATAGACAAGTCAATCTAGGAATAAAGACCCATAACTGAAATATACCATAAAGATGTATAAACTTCCCATCTACACACCACTGACACTTTAGGTTGAATCAACGCTGAAACTCTTCTTATCTTGCCTTATTTCAATCGTTCAGAAACACCATGCGAGTCAATCATTTTATCAATGAGAAAAGATTGAATAAAAATGGAGAACTTTGGCCAAACTTTGTCAATATCACAGTTTATTCGTCTGTACTGTTTCAAACCTGATAAATGCAGATGATTTTCAACTTCGACAGTATATTGACATTATGTTAATTGGGTTTTAATCTTATTCTAGAACATTGTTTAAGAGGGGGATACTTTACAAATAAATACTATAACCACCACGGCAACACTAAAATAGCAAGGTAATACCAAATTGTTTTAGAATTACATTCGAACTGTGTAATACCAAATCATAAAAGATCAGAAAAACATGTTTATAAAAGTATAAAATGTTCATTTCTTTCCATGCTTGTACATATCAAAACATAGAGATTATAATAGCTGACACAACCTTCTTCTACGACATATATCTTGTAAGTAGCAGATATGACCTTTTCTTACGAAAACCCAGTTAATTATAAGCCGAAACGAACGGTCATAAGTAGCAGTTACGACCTTCTTTTACAAACACATTATAACAGTTTGTACTTACGTCCTTTTTTTGCTTCAATTATGGTCAACAGAAGTTATCGCCTTAAAATTGAGTTAGATGCGCCTTTTAATGCATATTCCGAATATATTTCCTTATTTTTCTAAGGCGTCCAATTGTCATACTTAAGCTCTTGATTGGTATTAAGTTAAAGCAACTGCACATACAGACAAATACACCGATGGCTAGGCTATATTTGGTCATTGCTCATCAATGTGTTATATATCTAATACGTTATTTGTATACAAATCCACAGGATTATCTCAAAACTACATAAAAGACGTTCAATTTAGGCAAATTGTGAGAATCACGGCGCAATAAATAAATGTTAGTTGATAATCTAATCAAGCGGACTTGTATACGTCATGCTACTTGATGTATGACTAACACAGTCTCATCCCTCGTAAATTGAATGTATACTCTATCTCTCTCGTTGTGTCCACGAGTTAACTGCATTACAAAAACGAACATTATCTATACTTAAACAAAATTTATATGACTTTGGTTTAACAATTGAAATGAGACACATTTTAAGAAGAATGCGGAAACTGCTAATATTTTTGTTTCTGCTATCTAAAGTAAGTAGTCCATTTGTAGTTTAGTTAGTTATAGATATGAAAATACGCACTGCGTAGAGTGGAGATTTATTCGTCGCATCTGTTCACTTTCATTTTGTAAGGCATTAGGAGAAGAAGCGTCTCTTACCTAAAAAACCACTACGGATTGAAATGATTATTTATGTACGTTGTATACTGACTTATTATAGTGGACTTACAATGTTCACGTTATATATAGTTTGCACAATGATTTGAGAGGTGAGCTGGCAACTAAATCGAAATGCTATGATGAGTTTGGTATCTAGCTCATATTTTCTGCATTGTTTCACAATTCAAGGGACGATACAACTCTGTACTTGACTACTTGTACTAGTGTAGTATCAAACACATCGTATCGTATCTGAATAGTGTGACATAATATTGTGAAGCAAGTAAGGTGTGATACTTTAAATGTCTAGTTTTATCAGATTATGTGATGCTTTTGTTCTTCTGTCATTATTTTGACTGTCAAAACAAGGAAAGGAAAATACACACAAATATGCAAGGAAAATAAAATATAAGATTTATATATTTACGTTTTGCTGTGGTTTGATTAATATGCAAACAGTAGTCATGTAAACATACATGTAATATGTAAGTGACTGTATCTTGATTCTTGTTGCTAAGGCATGTCTATAATATGATGTTGAAATTCGAAGAATATTTGTGAAAACATGTAAAATTTGATTATGTTATGTTTCACTCTATGTGAACAATACATAAGACTCCACAGAACAAGATACCATGTACATGTATGTATCTCTTTCATACAGCGTTTCACGTATATACAATGCACTTTTAAAAGTAACTTAACAGATACATCCTTGACCATCATTTATAGAAGCAGTGGTGCTCAATGTTAATTTCGAAATGTAACTGTAATTTCTGCAACATAGTTCCTGGTTACGCTTTCATATCGGTACACTCCAAATTACCAAGTCTCTTGATTTTTCCAAGAGATTACTGATTTTCAAGATGCAAGACTCATTGAAACATGTCAAATTTCCAGGAAGTAAGATTAAAGTACAGGAATCCCTGATTGGCTCCCGTAAAACAAATACCAAACTAAACTCTGATTTGTTATACAATCCGATTCTCCTGATATTTACAGTCAAATCTACTGCAATGGTGTCTTGAGAATTTATCATTTAAATGGTTTGATATTTAAGAAATAATAAATGTGTCCCTGTATTTTGTCGTTGAATAAAATACAGTCAGGAGTTAGAATGCGTAGTATTTTTTTTCGGATTAGAACGACTGACTGTATTTTATCTAACGATGAAATATTGGCACATATTTATTATTTCGATTCTAACACGACATTTCCTTTTGAGAACTATCTCGAACTATTTTCAACTCGTAGCAGTACATTATTGTTACTTCAAAACACGAAATGCGATAAGACGTGCTTGTTTACATACGTCACGTCATTACGTCACTTCGCGGCACGTCATCCTCAGATAAACGTGCTGTATTTTATCGTAAAATAAAATACAACCTTTTCCCTATATGTTTATATAGCGCACTCGTATAAGAACTAAAGTTTAAAGTCTGATACCAGAACAGTTTTTCACATTTGACATATAGGTTGAATTATTTTAGCTGATACGCATTTTGTCGTTATATGTCGTTTTTATAGTAGATGATTCAAAACAAAATAATTCAAAAGTCTATGGTTATGTGCTTGAAGTATTCTCATTGTCCCCTTTCATGGTAATATGTTAAGTAAGATGATTGAATATTCGATAGTCTAACTGTCAGCATGATCAACGGGCTTACAACATGCTTATTTACATTCTATCTTTATTTAAGGAAAGAAATATATTGATCCACGATGATCTAATCTGAGAATGGTTTTGAAAGCTCGCGCTCAGATGATCGAATCATGAGAGTAGCAAATTCAATGTTAAAACTGAGAAATGTACTGTGCAAGAGGAAGTTATGTTCGAGTGGTTGATGAAAGGGCTATTGGTCATTGGACAATAGTTTACAATGCCCACGCATTACATTTTGTAAAATAATTAACAAGTGTGCAAAAGTATATACTGTTTTAAATTTAAGTACATATTTAGTTTATATAAATTTATTTTAGCTCGATGTGAAGAAAGATTTTAGCTTATTGAGTCACTCTCGAGTCCGCTTCCTGGAAAATCCTGTACTGGTGTCATATGAGGATGTACGGACGTGACGCCAGTGGGTACACCAAAAGTACATATTTGTTATTCTCTATGCATTATTTTCAAATGTTTTGTTCACTAGTAGCTTAGTACCCTAAAAATAGAGGAACGACTTTGTGGATCATTAATATGATTGAATACTACTTAGATATTGGTGGTTGAAATTTGTAAATGTTTTACTCATTTTGTTTACGTTGCCCCTCTTCTTGACAATGACACATTCCTTTGGCAGACTGGCAGAACAGGTAGGAGTTTGAAAAGAGCTTACCATATCTGGCTTATTACAAAGCAGCAAATTTCTGTCCAGGAGCTGAAATACTTATCAGTGACACCTAATACGATATGGTATCGCCATGTCGTTCTCCTAGAAAACAATTTTAGTGCTATTTTGCCGCCCGTGGTGCTGTGGTGTTTGTGTATGTGGCTGGATGACAGAAGACCATAGATCAATCTAGTGTATCTACAGTCAGACATGTTAACTCAAATTGCCCATGAGTTGCACGAAGGAGGACTCAGACAAGGTAACTTTCAGTATGATATATTGTTTGACTTTGGGGCATCGAATATAATTTACTGAAATAGAGACAAGCAGTGACTAATGACATTTTACTGATATGACTTATGAAATAAGATACATTTCCTGTTAAACATGATGCTGAAAAGAGTCCCTTAACAGGTCAGAACTCCAGGGAATAGTCATCAAGAGTAGTTAATATAGATTGCAACAACTTGTTCTACAATCAGAGTGCAATAAATAAGTTTAAACTAAATGATACTCGTATTCTAGAAGTATTGATGCTTTATTCAGCTAAATGTTTTCTATCCAATAATCCTTCAAGGTTCATATTCAAGACAGAGCAGTTCAAGACTTGAAATATTTCAAGGCACATTTTCAGAAATATTTCATATTCAATACTTCGTACAGAAATTGTATGTGGGTATAGTGCATTGTATTAAATTATACCAGTGCATTTATTTAAGAATGCCTTCTTTCAAAGTTTACAAAATGTTCATTACATAAAGTCAGTAATACGCAGGATCATGGCAACATTCTTTTTTTAAACCAGTTAGGGCATATGATACACGCCACTTCCCAGATCAAACCTGGTCCAAAACACTTTTTACATGATAATTGTATAACCAATCATCAATGTCGTAAACCATCATTAAAAAACAAATGTTTGTATAACCTAATTGGTCATTGTGGCATTTACGTTGTCATATGTTTGTTAGAATAGAGCATCATGCATTTACTCTAAAATTGTTTGAACTTATTCACACTGTATCGGCAAAACGCACTGGCTCCAATTTAACGATAATGCCCCGACTAACGTAACGAACCGGCTCCAATAAAAAATGGCTGATTTAGTAAACAAAACCCAAGTCGGTATAACAGATTCGTGTGTTTTATATGGTAAATCGCGACTTCTGAAGAAATGAATACTCTTACGGAATGCTCGCTCCTTTCCTGCATGGCCGTAGCTAGTCGGCTGTTTCAGACATGTTTCAGATATGTTAAATTGCAGCCAGTGCGTTTTGCCGATACAGTGTGTTATTTACTGTCTACATGTGGTTCAAAAATGTTATTGGAAATGTAGTAAAAATTGGTATTCAGCCCTTCAAGTCAAATTTGGGACTTTTGCACATGCACTTACTGTTTAACGCCTGTTTCAAACGAATTTTGGTTAATTTTACAGGCGGGGAGTTAACATTTGTACCTAACCATCGTTCCTGAGAAGAACCAGTACTAGATCTATATCCTCTGTTACAAACAGCGACATGGTCTTTTGCGGGTGTGGGGGGGGGGGGGGGCACGAACCCATGACCCCGATCCAGGAGATATTACACAGTGATTTCAAGTAAGCGGTTGAATCAAAAATTCTATTTTACTGGTACAAGAGTAAGAAGCTGCACAGTTAGTATAGAAATAAACTAGACTGATGATGTAATAAGTCGTTAAATGTCTTAAATGCTGAAATGTGACTTAATTTAATGAGGAAGGACCTTCATTAAAGCATGTCCTTACTTAAAGTATTTAATCCATAATGAATGGTCAATGTTTCAAAAGCCCCGATAGTTTGTTATTTTCATTAATTATAACGTTTCAGTGATTCGTATTTAAATGTTAAAAGAAATATACCGCCAAATTGAAAGATACATTTTGCATTTTGTTAGCATTCCAATTAGCGTTCAAATCATATAACAGGTGTTGAAATTCCTTTTGTGCAAGGTCAGTCAGGTACACCTGAAATGATCGTATCTAAAATCGGCTTTTAGGCCTACCCGATAAAAAAAAACTTTTAAAAAAAGGAGTTAGTGAAAAACAATGTCTTACTTTGACTTAATTTTGCTGATTTATCCTTATTTATGCTAGAACAAATTGTTCAACCATGGTGTATAATACTCACTAATACTCGGGTTAAATGCGTATAATACGGGGTTCCACAGCATAACGACCCGTGATTGGCGGACCTCGATTGCTCGAATTACCGATCACTCGGACTAAATTCGACGGTCCTTTCGAATTCAAGCGAACAAAGTTTGACTCTATGTCATAGTCACGTAGCTCAATATTTACCATTATTTTGGGTGATTACGTATAGTTTAAAACTTTTGAAAAAATCAGTTCTTTTTTAATTTAAAATGTTTACCCATTTTAACATCTGGAGAATCAGCAAATAGGTACACAATTTAGGGTTCAATACGTTGTATGTGGTTGCGCACTGAGAATGATGTTACATTGTAAGTATGTTAAGTTTGAACTCCACGAATGTTAAAGAATAGTATGTTTACTTTCCGTCTGTGTTAGAAATTTTAAGATATATAAAAAGCAACTTTGTCCTTTGTTATGATTTCAGTCAACAACTATTACACTTTATTACGTCCATATTTGTATCAGTTGTTTTCATGGCTTTTGAATTCGTACCATGTCTCCTAAAAGAGTTGAATGATTTTCACCAAACCAGTAAACTGTTCATTTTACCATTAAATATCATATCATTCAGTATAAAGTTAATGTTACCGCCTCTTTCATTCTTGGATTTAGGCTTACATTTACTAATGTTTGACACAATGTGAAAATCACACTTGATATTAATTTGACTGATTGCTCCCTGAAACTTGTTTCAGGTCCATGCATGAGAAAATGAAAACAGAACAAAGATACTCAATCGGGCATTAAAGCATACTTAGCACAAATTATTATTCAGAAAACTGTTTAAAACGTTTAATATATTATTAACAGATTTTCGTCACTTTCAAACGTGTTTAATGCTTTTATCCGGAGATGTTTAATAACCAAAGTAAAAGCAAGCTGTACTAGACAGAAAATATGTACTCAATAATAATCATAACTCATGACTAAAAGGCTAGGCGAGGTTTCAACTGACCGACCATTTGAATAGGCATTACTAGGATTTACACTTTTAACAAATCACCCTACTTAACAAGCATACTGTAGCAGGGCAAACTGTTATCAGAAACAGACATTTATGTCTTATGAGGGCCGTTCGAAATGTACTGTGTATGTGCTTTGTAACCTTAAAAACTGACTGAAACATAAATTCACCAGTTCTTCATTTCATGGTCTAGAAGTACACCCGATGGCCAAAAATGAACGATTTTAGTATGTTTATCCATTTCTGACCGATTAAGGTATACTGTGAAGGTACAGTTGAACGGCACAACCGACAGCCTGCCGCGACTGATACCTACGCCGAGACAGGGCGTTTTTAAAGTTTTGTTTTTATTTCCGAAAGAGATAAAGTCGCCTGAGGTAGTAGGATGTTGTAATTTAATCACAGTAACTCTCTTTAATTTCAAAAATGTTGCTACTATGTCAGGGATGCGCACTGGAGCATCGTCATGCATCAGTCGAACATGTACGTAAATTTTGACGAGGCGAAGTTTCTGATAGTACTTTGTCATGTTTTTAAAACAACATTATGGTAATACCTTCCAGTCAAATTTTTGTCACGCTTTACTGATACCTTTACCTCACTAGAGAAGACTATGACATACAAAGCATACTTTGCACTTGCCATGATTGGTGGTTCATATTTTGTTCTCAACCTTATGCACTAGTTAAAAAAGCGTACTCAGGTTTCATTATCAGAGGCAACATGTGCAAATTGCTTTTCTGTCATATTTTGGAAATGTTTTCAGCATCTTTCAGGCAGTTTTAACACGCACCCTTTCCCGGTCGTCAGCACCCATCTAGCAGAAATATCAACAACTTTCAAGATTTTCTTTAGAATAAAATGAACTTCTTGATAGTGAAACACCAACAAGACGTGCATTATGCATGTATAACTCGCATCATTTTGGAGGGTTTCTCTTATTTTTAACACGATTCGTTCACCTGTTGCTGTCTTCATCAGATATCAATTTGCTGCATTTTCAACAGACTCTATCCCATAATCAAATTTCTATTTTCCATCGACCAACCATCTCATAAGACACCTTACATGTAACTGACTTATTAACAGGATTAATTTTGGCAAACATCTCTTTTAAGAAATAACCCAGCTTACTGCTAACGTTTATGTAAACCCAAATTTTCTCATTATTTGGTACTCAATTTTTTCAACCATTTTTACAACAGTGGTAAACATCTACCTATTTTAAAAAGACAAAGGCTCTGCAAGCTGGTTATTCAGCTAATAAGAGTATATACCATTGTGACGTTGGATAGAGGTATTCGGATGAAAAAAATATCGATGTAAAATGTATCGTGGGTATTGTAAAGCAGCGCAATACACAATACAATTTTAACCTCCCTCGTATATACCGCAAGATTGTGCTTTGATTTGGTAATCTTACTGTTGATATCGTTGTTTTTCGAATTGTTCTTCGTCCGTCTTCAGTGTAAAAGCGATTTCAGAGCCTGAGAATAATATGGTCATGACCATAACACATACATGTGTATTAATGAGTTTAAGATAAACAAGATACTTGAGAAGATGAATAAGTAACAGGCAAAATTGTGGCACGGTACACGTATTTCTGTTTTTTAAAGAGCTAACACGACGAAATGTTACTGAGATAATGCTACGTCAACATCGTAGCAATGCTAAGCATATTTAGGTCATTTCTTTAACGAAAAATGAATAAAATAAATGAAGTTATCTAGTTTTCGACTAATGTAAAACACATGTAACTTTAAACGTGTAGTAAAGGTTTCTAACTGATTTATTGATAGGAACTATCAAAGGATTTACTGTAAAGGAGTACAGTATTTATCATGGAGTTTTGTTTTATCTATCGTTGATAATTCGCGTATTCAAAAACCGTTATGTATGTCCATACATTAGTAATAATAAAACAATATTTATTGAAAAGGAAAAGGTCTTGAAAAACATCGTGTAAAAAATATCTTTAACAATCAATAAAACATCAGTCCTGATTTAAGATTGGAATCGAGAACGAAAGAGATTTACTGCTTACGCTCTATCCGCATAGCTAATCGAAAATTCGGTATGTTATCAGTTTATTATATATTTTTGTTATTCGAAATGTTCGAAACCGAAAATTACCTTTACGGATTTATAAGGAAGACATGTACTTTTGTAAATTATGTCGCACAATACATAGAAATTTTAGTAAATTTGCTCTCATGTATTTATTTTCTCCGTCAAGGAGAACAGCAATTTTAATCACACAATTAATGCGTGATATAGAATTGTCAATCTGTTGTCCGTGAGCACAGAAGATGTATGTGCGAACTTAACCTATTGTCAACTGTTTTACCCTTTATCAGATATGGATAGCCCTCCTAAATCAAATGACTTCTTGAATAAGGGTGAACTAGCCGCTTATTGTCTCGCTTCCAGAGTAATTGATTAGTGTATTTTACGGCATACACGTTTGATTAAATGGTATTAAGGGTAGTCCTAAACTGAGAAAAAAAACTTCACTGACAGAATACTGCCAACTTTTATCGGCGTTAGTATAGAGCACGTGTCATCGGCGATTATGTCCCTTTAGCAAACCATTTGCATAGTGACAAACAAAACGTGTTGGCGATAACGTGCATCTTTTAATGTACACTCTTTTGTGAAAAACCTATTTCGCATGTCAATGAAATGCGCAAAGTCAACTTACCACCGCGACCCCCCCCCCCCCACACCCCCACCCACTAAAAGGAAACTCTTTATTATAGTATCAAGACATTGCATGTCGGTATAACGAGTTTGATGACGTAATATGACATACATGGCTAGTTAATGAAGAAAACGTTGTTTATCTATTTACTGTGGTCATAGGACGTGCCTTTTCTTGAGTTTCGTTATAAATTAAAAAATAACCCATTTTTGCACTTAAATACAAAACAACCATTTTCCTTTTGTCTTGCTGACGGATGGCAATACTCGAGTTTGGACTTTCAAAGAGGGAATTGTAAACATATCCATAGTTTTTATTGCAGAGTGTATGTCGATTGTGAATTGTTTTGCTATAAACGAGTGAATAAGGCATTGCAAAAATCGGAACATATGTAAGCGTGTTTATTGATAAATCATTGGTATGGGCGGTAAAGCGAGGTTTTACTGTACCTATTTTTGAATTTCTTATTGGAGGAAATAAAAGCAGTGTAAAATGTGAATGCGCGTTAGAGATAATACTTAGATATAGTATAAGTAGAAATTTCAAAGTTTCGACTTGAAATATTAACATTATGGAAACGGTAATACAATTTTTAGTGCAGGGATTTATATTTATTATCAATTTTCTTCAGTCAGGTAGGATATTTTATAACGTTATATCTATTAAAAGCGACTATTAACAATTTAAACTGAAGTCATGTTGGTCAGTCGAGCTGCTATATACAATGCTGTTGTAAAATCATCAGAAATAAGAGTTGTTTGAAAATAATGATCCTTATACTGATGCTTCTTACAAAGGTTTTCGAAACAAAAAGCGGACACGATATTTTTTTACATTTAATTCCACTATTGTATATACCTTATACCATATGACCCTACATGTAATATGCACAACTACACTTGATACAAATCCAACGGGTGGTTTTGGAGATGAGGAACGAGCAAAATATTTTTACATATCAGTCCCCTGTGACTTGGGCCTTTGGCCATATGACCCTACAGAGAAATATGCTTAGCTCGCCTTAAAAACGATGCTCCCCACTAAGTTGTATAAAAAGGAGGGTTTTTAAGATAAAGGGCAGACAATATTTTCAAGTTTTATGCCCTGTGACCTTGCCTTTCGCAATGTGATCCCAAATTAAAATATGCACAACTAGACTTAACACTGATGCCTCCAAGCAAGTTTGATGGAAATCAAACGAGGGT
>JAFMSR010000028.1:243269-254269 GCA_022818135.1 Saxidomus purpurata
TTTAGTTTTACTCTGTTCAGCTAGGCATGACATATAGTTTTCTTGAAACACCATGGATTCTATAAATTGATTCACTATCTACAAACAGTCAGGATATCAGAAATTGCAGCGATAAATACAAATACTAAAATCATACACTTACCCTCAAAACCTGGAGGTTATCGTTTTGCTCTAAACCTTTCAGAAGTTCTTTCATACAAACGATACCAACTCTATTACATGATATATCTAGTTCTTTGAGAGTGTGGTTACAAGGAAGAGCGACACCTAGAGCCCTACATCCCTCTTCTGCTAAACCATTCCAGGACAAGTCTAACTCTTCTATAGTCTGGTTAAACTGAAATTGCAGATAATGGTGTGTGTACAAAAAGACGTGGCATATCAATAACAGACGTTTTCATGAACAAAATATAAATGAATACCGTGATATAATGTATGTGACGTTGGTGTGATTTAACGAGAACCTCATATGTCTTGTTGCTGTTTTGATTCGGAACACGCAAGTTGAAGTGAAAATAGTATACGACCGAAACCTTTGTGTTGATCCTACGGCAATATTTTTTATTCCAACCGGATGATACTAATAGGCTTATTTATAAGGCTGCGGTTAAACTGTGCTGAATTAAAGGAAATGTGTCAACTTAAAAGAGACTGGTTTACTATAATTTAATATGCCTGACACTGTACCCAGTCGGAGCACGAGATATATCCTTGGACAAAGGCACTAATGTGTCACGTGCCCCAGTTCATCTAGTTGTAAACAGGTAGCAGCTGCGTCTTTCGGGTGAGCTTAATGACGACATAAGAGACTGAAACTCTGTCTTATTATTTGAACTACCATAAAATGTAAGTATGTGTCCACAGAGTTCTTTCATAGTTGGATTTGCTCCAAAATCAAAATCACTGTTTGAGAACATACCTTCAATGCCATACACACAGCGGTCGCCCCTTCTCGTCGTAGATGATTCCAACTCAAATCCAGCTTTTTTATGCCAACATTGCTTCCTGCAATAAATATAAATATTGAGCTGTTTATGGTACTAAGCAATATAAGTAAGTGTCGTGAAGCGGTTATACTTAACGATGATCATGAAGTGCATATATAAAACAAGTATACAATCAACCGTTGGTCTAGATTTGAACCTCCAGCAGCCAGGAATAGTCTGACATTCCGAAGTGAATCTTCTTATTTGAATTTGTAAGGAAATATCATAATGAAAATACAAAACTGAAAATATAAGTAGTATGGATGCAGGGCGTGGGGAGACGGTTCTGTATATATCTACAATTATGCATCTGCACCACGCTTTATATATTATTGAATCCCTCTTTGTTTTCACATTTTCTAAATATTTCTGTTTTAGTAGGCCACAATGAGTCATCACACTGTCATAAAACGAGGAACGGTATCTAAGTGCAGGATGGTCTTACTAATCATTAAATTACTCACGAATAATGTGATCTATGCTCTAAATCTGTAACTTAACGTTTAATTATAAGAACAGATGTTATTGCTATTACTTTGCAAAGTCTGTTGTTACCTAATGCTTTCCCTATTGACACACCAGCAACATCATCAAACTGGTTTCCAGACAGCACAAGTTCTTCTATGTAGTCATTTTTCTGCAAACATATAACATATTATAATATACTAAAGCTATATAATTTATTACCCTGTTAATGGATTTGTAGCCATAGCAATACAATTATTTATAAGCTCATGTTGAGAAATGCAGCATATCGAATGTTCCCATAGCTATACAATTAGGGTTATACATGTATGTAAAATGCAATCTCAAACATATGAAGTGCACAAACCGTCATATACCAAGCAAAATTGATAAAAAGAATGCTAATTTACACACAGCAAATGCTACATGTCTGTCTGTTGAAAAACATTACATATATTCATAGCCCTGGTTCCCTGCAGGAGTCCTAAGCATTTTTATTAAATAATAGGGTATAACATAAGCGCAACAAGACAGACCGTAAGTACGTGCACCTTCAATAATAGTTTTGATGTCAGCAGAAAATAAACTAAATAGCTTTTATCATGTTTACCAAATCTGCAAATAAACTTATTTACTATGTACAAATACAATGTAAGCATACCTGTATCACCTCTGCTAACATCTCTGCATGTTTACGCTCAAACTTGTTTTCTGAAAATGTAAGATAGAATTTCGTCTGTAAACCTGGGTATGTAATTTACTTATATACTAAAGACCTACCCACTACAGATATATCGTGAACGTCTTCGTTGTGTTAGTGAGTAGGCAAGAGTGACGCTGCAATGAAATTGGTGAGTCAAACTTGTAACATAATATTATCCCTTCAAACACCAATTTCCAGCAGAATATCTACTTTTTACATAATTTGATATCTTCTATAAGATATCTTTAAACAAAACTAACTCAATCACGTGGTTGCTAACATTTTACAAGTCTAAATATTGCACTCTTTAAACCAGAAAGTTCTCATATGAATGCCATTTTCTAAGTAAGATACTACTTACTGGACAAATCTATCCTCTTCATCGGTTTCATCTCTAGAAACATATCTGTTAAAGACCGCAAACCTTGTAGATCTATATTACACTGACATAAAGACTGAAAATAAAGTATAAAACCAACTACACTACTTCTTGCAACAACATTGTCTTAAATTCTACGTTTTTAATTTGGCGAAATTATATAACATCTAATAGCATGTCAATAATACAAGAAGGTAAATCAACAAGTTCCAGGTTGTGTGCATACATGAGATAGCATCAATTTGGCGACACTCCTTTTAATATTTTAGTCATTTAAAATCTCGTGTTTTGGAACCTTACAAAACAAACAAAACCTACCAGATCTTCGACGCTAGTGTTTTCTCTGAGAGCCTCCGCAATGTAACACGCACCTTTGGCACTGAGATCATTTCCTGACAGGTCCAATTCTTTGATTGTCACATTTGACTGAATTGTAAGACAAACAATCTGTATCAGTATTGAAAACACCTTTCTATGTTTGAAATAAGCAACTTAACTCTGTAAGGTGATCTCACGAACACGTGAATGTTTCTTGACATGTACATTATACATATAATGTATGTGCTATAACAGTATAAAATGTATAACTTTTTCGATAAACGTAACTAAATTATACAATGTATTCCCTGGCTGAGACACAGCTTTCTGTTAAACCTGTGCCACAAATTAGTCCGAATCCAGTTTGTGACGAGCAATTTAACTACAGAAGCACCCGCCTAAAATACCAATCTAATGAAATATTGAAACCATTTCTACTGCTTTTCCGGCTCAGTCCTACTTTTTAACAAAAATTGAGACATTGAATAAGAAGGTTTGCGTATGGAGTTTAATGGCGTAACGCATTAATGACTCCATGATCGCTTTGAATTTGCTCGGCTAACAATGTGTTCAATTTATTCTAAAACAGCATTGAGATCTGTTTCTCTTTCATGCTCGTGTCGTTTCCTCATGATAAACATTTGTCAGAAAGCTTTACTAATTTCTCACAGCAACATTGAAAAAAAGCCCTGCGATATATGACCTTTTCGGTTTAGAAAGCGTTGTTATGAATGCGTTTTATACTAACAGCGGCTAATTTCGCATGCAAGACATGTTTCTTGGTCATAAAACCATCCACTTGTATAAAGGCATGTGACACATAAGTATAAGAGGAAACGTTTGTAAACAGCATGTCAACTTCTAAAATTTAAAAAGTAAACCTCGCGAAATTTGTATTTCAAATTTGTTCAGCTTCCATACGAAGAAAAAACGTGCTTTTAATGAGATTTTTAAACCTGGTTAAAATACGAAATCCGAAGGTTTTAATTTGTTAAATAAATCCGAAAATAGTGACTCACAGTAAGAGCTACGCAAATAGATTTGATATCTTTAGTTCCCAAGAGACTGTTGGAAATATCCGCTACACAGTCCGTCATCTGTCTTTTAAACCTTCCACATGGTGTTATTCCCTCTATTTTGCACATTTTGTTATATTTCTCTGCCTGCAGA
Organism: Saxidomus purpurata; assembly: GCA_022818135.1. NCBI lineage: Eukaryota > Metazoa > Mollusca > Bivalvia > Venerida > Veneridae > Saxidomus > Saxidomus purpurata. The sequence goes on from JAFMSR010000028.1 coordinate 247,291, forward strand.
GTTTTAAGTGATTGTGCTTCCGCTTCTCTTTCTCTTTCTTCTTCATCTGCTTCTGTAAATAGATAGTAAATTTAAAAAATCAGAGGAAAAATATCCATAGTAGGCTAAGACTTAAAATAAACCAGAAAAAAAACAGTGAATAATATTAGCTGAGAGGTTTGTGACTTTCTACATAAAACGCCAAGACTAGCAGAGGTAAATTGCTACTCTGTTATTAAATGTTATCATATTGTTGGAGAGAATAGCAATTTCATATTTTGTTCAAGTCATCATTACGCCGCACACAATTTCAAAGATCGTTCTGCGTTTGTACTAGTGTAGTATATTGGCAGCATTCTATCTGTCCGCCACATGACTTTATTGACAATATAGCGGTGTGTTCGAATCTGTATCCTTCAAATTGTTAGATACAACTCCGGCTCTAAAGTTTTACACGTGTACTAGTTTCCTAATCGTGGCACAGTCTTCGGTACTATCATTGTATACTGTTTTACTCTAAACGAACACGTTATAACAGACTGAAGATTCACATGCAGCTAGATACGTTTATGTTAGGAAACTGTTGTCTTACCAATTAATGGCTTGATTTTGCCTACATCCAAATCTATCTTTAATTTGTCCCACTGAATCATTGCAACTTACTTCTGTAATTTCTTTCTAAGGTATGCATACCTTGTATGCTATTCAACTATTGTCATGTCTTAACGAAATCCGGTTGCAATTACACACAAAATTAATTTGTTGTCTTTTAATTTTATCCCTGACTTATGCTGACCATGTTCAACTAACATGTTGCAGTATATAAAATATATAGAATAAACTCACGTAACCGTAAACTATGATCAAATTTAATGATATATAATGTAAAATATTTTCAATGACATAACAAAGGCAGGTCCTGGAGGTAAATAATGTAATTATCAATGAATATTTTCACAAAATGTTTTGATTTGAGGCTTAATGTGGAAATACATTTCAACAACATTATCATTGTTTGACCTATAACTCTTAAGGTCTTAAATTATCTTGTCAATATTATTCTTTTAGACGGATTGAGCTGGTGGGAGAGATTTCAGGCAATTTTATGACTTCATGATAATGCTGTAATGTCACATGTAAGGTGAAATTAAAGCTCCCGGAAACTTATAAGAAGGCCGCGTCCACTCTGTTAAATATTAGGAACACAACAACTTTGTGCTATAGGTTACCGACGGTGCCCCTAGGCTAGAAAACGCAATATTATTTCGTAATTACGAGGAATACGAAATAATATTCCGTTTTGGCGAAATACATTTCGTAATTTTAGAATGTATTTCGTAATAACGAACTATAATTTCGTAAAGACGAAATGATACATTTCATAACCGAAAACAATATTGTGTTGTATTTTATACGCATTTCAGAAAAAAATATTCTAGATCAAATGTATAATGTAATTCAAATCACAAAATTAGGGGCACCATAGGTAAGCGTATTCAGCAATAACTTTTATAATTAGCATGCGAAAACTTATATACAAGTTTCAAAATTAAATTCTTACTGAGGTCTGAATGGCATGACGGTGTTAGTGACATCATTTGCCGTCATGCATCATGAAGTTATTTTGCCTAGCATTCCTCATACATCGAATTTGCACTTGATTGACTTGATATCATTTTAACCAGGTTTTTTAACTTAGATACGGTACGTCGGCGGGTAGGCAGCGTCAGACAGGTGGTTCCTAGTTACGAATAATGTATTTCCATAAACCATCGTATGTATGTAGCTTGTATGAGATGCAGTTTGGGATTGCATATTGGGTACCTGAGGTCAAGGCTGCTTTTGTTATCCTTAACATATAATGTTGATTGGCATGGCTATATTAATTCATACATGTTTGTTTATTGTTTTATTGTATGTTTTAATTATAAGTTGCCATGTAAATTGTACATTTTATGTTGAAATAAATCTATCTATCTATCTATGCTGTTAGTCGTATATAACTCGTATTGGGAATGAAGTATTGCCATGAAATTTGGTATGTACATGTATGTAGCTCGTATATGACCAATGTTGCTTTTATTAAAACTAGAAAAACGGTCACTGACCAATAATTCGAGATAGAAAGAGGTTTTGCCAAGAAACTTTACATAGCTTATTGTTTTCCTTTGGCACTGTAGCTTATATTGAGCTGTAGCTTTGATTTATTTCGGGCCCCTAGGTTAAAGGTCATAGTTGCTGTAAGAATTGAAAAACAGTTGCAGTCAATAAAAACCCGCACACCGTAAAGTGGCTAGAGGAACTTGCGCTCAATTGTTTTCCTTTGGCACTGTTCCATTGCCGCGTTTCTTGTTGCTTTCACTCCATGCTGATTCTTTCTAGTGACTTTCTAACCATTTCATCCATGTTAACAAAACATGTGGAAACATTGACAGTAAAACTATTTAGTTACGCTACTGGACTGTGAAGTCAACATATGTACCAAGCAGGCCGTCTTACTCAGGGGTTACGTCTAAGTGATAATGACTACCATTTAAAGAGATCTAATATATTTTAAAATATATTTCCCTTTGAGCTTGAATCCATCTGGAGTGAGTCTCAGGAGCAATTTATCTCAGGTGTAAGAACTGTTTCGCAAACGTGAATAGTTACTAGTTACTAGTGAATTTGCATAGAATAATATTAGAAAACAAAACACATACCATCTGAGTCACTTTCATATTCCTTTGCAGACGTCGGTAGAAGAGTTTCTAATGGCGGTTTATAACCATATCCTAAGGACCTTTTACGGGTCCTTGCCACTACTTTTGCACTGTTAGGAATATCTCCAGTCTGTTCTGGTGTTTGTTTCGCATCATTTTGCGAAGCAAGGCCTAATACATCATTACATGAATGGCTGTCTTTGTTTGGCATACCAGGATACCATATTAACGTGGAACATGAGCTTCTTCTCCGAAGTTTTAATTCTGGTGTTTCTGGTGCGGCACGTGGAGTTGACTGTGTAGTAGTACATTCCAAACTTTCCTGTGCTCTCGTGTTTTTATGGTGAGAGTGAACGATTCTTGTGCGTGCAGTTCCCTGCCTGGTACGGGACAGGTGCGCTCCTCTGTGAAGTTTGAGCAGTGCAGCATGGCCGTCCGCGTTGCCACTTTCTGTTCGCATTTTACAGCTGTTTTATATATTAGTCTGAAAAAATAACGTAAATGAGAATGTGCTTTATAGAAAATGCAATCTTGTGTAGATCAACACATTTCCTATAAAGCATGACCTTTAGAAAACTAGATTTAACTAAATGATTGCTGTTTTAGTGCATCAATTTTCAATAAAATTGTTTATCCATGCAAGACAGAAACACGCCTTAAAATATAATAATTAATTAAAAATTCCGTTTTATACAAGCGTATGTTTATTTTTCTTTTAAAAGATTATCTCGGGCATGTCAAAAGTACATTATATTACGTGACCCTTATTTTATTGCTACTATATGCACTTTTATAATCTTAATTCTATTTTCAATAGTATATTTACTAAATCTTTCAACAATAAAAGCCTATATAAGACCATTAAATCAGTGTTGGCAGGCAAGGATTATTGCCGTAGGGAATAATATAAGTTATGTAAATTATTGAGAACACTAGTTGCAAAACCGGCATATGGGGAGGGGGCAGGGTGATTTAAAGTTGAAAAAGAATGCAGTCCCCAATTATTCATATGTTCTATTGTCTGAATACAAAGGTCTCATTTGATGTGCTCAGCATGTTTTTACGTGCTGTCTCAATATACACAGTCCAGAATTGTAAACTTAGTCTTTGTTTTGCAATATTTTCCTTCATTTTCATTTACCTTATAATAAAAGATGGGAATCAAAGGTCTGAGACCAAAGTTGATAAATAAACAAACCAGTTTACATCTAAAACTGCGGATAATAGCTCATTTATTTGTTAAATCCATTACGCAGCATTTTGAATATAATTTCCCCAAGACGTTGCCATTTCACTGGCTGTCCAGTTGTATTGACCCGATTTGAGGTTATCACTATTTTAAAAGTCTCGTTCATGTTTATCATCTTATTTGTATGGTTTTGTCATTCTGACGGGGTCGCCAACACGAAAACTCGAAAACGACAAATGCGTTTCCGTAGTGTTCCATTACGTAAGGAAAAATGCATTTTTGAGATAACAATAGGACGAAACAACGACAACATGACAGTGCATGCAAAGGCGAAACGACGACAAAAAAGGCGCACCAGTACGGCAACACAGAACGAAAGCACGCCAAATAGTTATGGTAATTTTACTTTTTTCCGTGAATGTCGCTCATTCTGCGATAAAAATAACACAAAAATACAATTTCGTTATAAACAAAATGATTTCTTCATCAACATAAAACCCAAGCGGTCTGGCCTCGTTTAAAAAAAAAGATGTTAAGTCGTTTGGCCGCTAGGCCGCCAGGCCGCTGGGGTTTTTGTTGATGAAGAAATCAATTTTCTTATAACGAAATTGTATTTTTGTGGTATTTTTATCGCAGAATGAGTGACATTGAATAAAGTGAATATACCATATTTTCGTTTAAAAAAGATGTCTAGTCATCACAAGTTGGCCGCTAGGCCGCCAGGCTGTTAGACCACTAGGCCGCTGGGGTTTTATGTTGATGAAGAAATCAATTAAGAAAGTCTGTTAGTGTTTTTAATATGAAACAATTTTTTGAATGTTTCTGCTTTGCAAAATAAACTTATTTCAATGACCATAAAGTCAGGCCGCTAGGCCGCCAGGCCGTCAAGTTCACGCCGCTTGGCCGCTGGGCCACCAAGTTCACGCCGCTAGTCCGCCAAGTTCACGCCGCTACGCCGCCAGGCCGCTAGGGCTGGCAGCTTCGCGCCGCTAGGCTGCTAGGCCGCTTGGCCGCTAACTTCACGCCGCTAGGCCGCTAGGCCGCCCACTTTACGGACATTAATTTTCCTAATTAGCGCGAATGGGTCTCAAATTTACATCTAAATATTTGATTATAACTTATTATTGTATTGCAGTACTCGAAGAGTTAAATGTATATAGCTTACCGTCTTAGCTTACCAATTCTGTAATAATGTAGTATTTTATTTAAATATGTCCCACAACACTTTGTTTGAATTTCCGAGTGTCCTGTCTTTCTTTCTCTGTCTTTAACGTAAAATTATCTATCAAGTTTTAGCCTGTTAAAATAGTTTTTGTAAAAACTGGACTAGAGAAATTAGACCATTTCACGTATTGGTCTAACATAATTACTTATTGAAGGTGCGAAACTATTGGTAGATTATCTGAAAAGTTATATAATTAAAAGAAAATAATCCACTTCTTAACTTATTGGCGCAAGTAATTTAAAGAACTTTTGATGGTTTTAACCCGGGTAATAATATGTACTTTTATGACACAGGCTTAGCAAAGGTTTTGAACCTACCGGAATCAATGTATACGTGAAACAAATCAAAACTTCGTCAAATTACCTCTATACTGTAACCTGACATCAAAAGGTACTAATACCAATTAAAATAGTTCATGTTTTGAATTTTTTGTGGACTTCTCTTTCTCTTTTGAAACCAAATGTCAATTAAATTTGATTTCTGCTTTAACGTTTAACGTGAAAGCTAGGAATAAACACTTCTGTCAATATTTTGCACGCCCTTCTACCAACATGAATGGATTTATAATGACTTAGAACACCCATACATATCCTTGTACTTAAGTTCTTCCTTTCATCGACCAACTTTATTTACAAAGGGTGACTATTACATAGAAAAAGAAAATGAAATATATAGGACAAAAAACACTAAATCGTCAAGCAAGCGGTGGCTATTACAATGCATTCTCCGTGAGATTTATACCATAAATATTTTTTTATTTAAACCATAATAGGCCATAACAAAATCATGACAACATAATTTATAAACATGTAATGCCGTTTACCAGTTTTGTTTTTTGGCCCCCGAAAGGACGCATATTAAAATCACACAGTCTGTCCGTCCGTCTGTGCATCCGCCTTTACATTTCTTCGTGTCCGGGCAGTAACTTTGTCATGCATTGAAAGCTTTTGAAATTCGTGACTTGGCACAAATGTTCAGCACATCAAGACGGTGTGTCGCGTGCAAGACCCACGTCCCTACCTCAAAGGTCAAGGTCACACTTAGAGTTTGAAGGTAATGGAATCCTCTATATATGCACACATTCGTGTCCGGACTGTAACTTTGTCATGCATTGAAAGATTTTAAAATAACCACTTGGCACAAATGTCTAGCACATAAGCGACGTGTCGCGTGCAGGAACCACGTCCCTACCTCAAAGGTCAAGGTCACACTTAGAGTTTGAAGGTAGTGGAATCCTCTATGCATGCACACATTTGTGTCCGGACTATAACTTTGTCATGCATTGAAGGATTTTAAAATAACTCGGCATAAATGTCTAGCACATCAAGACAATGTGTTGTGTGCAAGAACCATGTCCCTACCTCAAAGGTCAAGGACACTTAGTGTTTAAAAGTAATGGAAAACTGTATGCATGGTAACTCTGTCATGCATGGAAGGATTTTAAAATTACATAGCACAATTATTGAGCACATGGAGAGGACACAGACTGTGAGACACCTCTTTCGGAAGCATTCGTCATTTGTGAGGGATAGCTCTTGTTTCTACTTATTTCTTTATTTGTTTGGTCGTTTTTTTATTCGTTTGTTTGTTTGTCTGTTTAATCATTCATTTTTCCTTTCTTTAATTGTTTCTTCATTCATTTATGATTTATTTATTTAGTTGTTTTAGTCTCATTCACATACTATAAGATGTAATAAAACGCAAGGTTACACAATGCAGACATATATACTGAAGTACATGTAGTATGTATATCACCATTCTAATATGTGCAAATTGTATCATCATATTACATTGATACTATGCAGCGCCTTCTGTTTTAGGAAGCTACGCAAAAGGTAAATCCTAATTATTAACACGGTCGCTCAGGCCGCGGCAACCGTAGCC
>JAFMSR010000028.1:254769-427076 GCA_022818135.1 Saxidomus purpurata
ATTAAATTTCTTTAGGAAAGATATTTTTACTTTTAGACAGAGTATTAATTGCTCTTTTAGGTCCTATTCCATTTGTTTACAGAAGCTATAATATTCTTGAAAATACAGCAAGTAAGAAATGAATACGAAAATTATCTATGCAGTCATAAAAATCCACAAACATCCAAAAAACACAACAGATTACAATATGGTCAAGAAATGGTGTGATGTTAAAGCTGCATGCCTCCAGATTCATGCTTATTTTCATGAAAATTTTGAAAATGTATTTAAAGGTTAAATATTGTGAAGTGAACAAAGAAAGTAATTTACACATTGCAAACGGCACTTACGATCCACGCAAAGTACCAAAAAGAGGTCAAAATATAGATAAATACCTCTTACTTGAGCTAGTAACGCAGTAGAATTATAGTGATTGATACTGCAAAGTCAGTCATTAATTGCTCATAACATGTAAATAATTAATTAGATATTGAATCATTTTACTTAAGATCTTAATACATTTTTCTAAAGATTGAATTTCTTGAAATATTTTGACTCATCTGGAGGCGTGCAGCTTTAAAAATACACATATTTTTATCAGTTCTATAAGTGTTTAAATTTGTAAATGAGCAAAGCAAAAAGCATTATTACTTAGTTTAAACCCATTTGCATAATTTTGAAAGTATACTTTTTTGAAAATTTAATAAATTAGCCATTTTCTCACATAATGAAGGCACCTCAAAGGTAAAAAATGCAACATTTTGCCACTTGAAGCTAGGGGTGTAACAATATGGCAAAAACCGTATTGCAATATATTGCCATTTTGCCAAAGCGTATTGCAACACATATGTTTTGATGTAAAGATAGAGTAACATTATATATTATTATTATAATATATGTATATATTCTAAGCAGAAACTTAATAAAAATATAAGGACTAAATAGAAAGTAAAGTGTCGCACAATTTGATAAAGAAAACTAGTCACTTGTGACCTTTCACATCTGGGCCGCTTGTTTAAATTACGCGGCCGCTTATTGACTTTTAAGTGTACTAGTTGTTGGATATTTTTATCTTACGTTGGCGCCAATAAAATTTGCCAATTAAAGATTTTATGTGAAATTTGTACGAAATTAGAAGGCAATTAATTGAAATTTATGATTTTTATAAAATACTGGTTTTCCAAAAAATTGTACCGCGGTACGAAATTTATTTTTTCATATTGCAATATATCGGTAAACCGTTACACCCTTACTTGAAGCAAGTTCTGCAAGATTTCATGTCCTTTTTTTGGTCCAAAATTATCACAAAAACAAACATAAAAAAAGAAAAGCATTTAAACAAGCAAATTATAATTATAAATTTTCTTTCTCATGCATGGGCAAAAAGAACATTTATCTATTTCAGGAAGAGGAATTATTACAACAATATCAAGAAGTAAAGGTGACTTTCTTCTTCATTATGATGGAGAAGTAGTTTCTGCTGATGAGGGTGAAAAAAGAGAAGCTGAAGGCAGCTCTGGCTTTAGGTTTTTCTTTAAAATAGGGCAAAAAGAGTTTTGGTAAGTTCAAAGAGTAAGCTTGTTATATTTAATTGAGGTTCATAGTCTTTATCTGACAATATTCAATACAAAAAAATGTTGCGTTATACTAACTGATTACCACTTTGGTCCACTTGTTTGGATAACAGGCAAGGGCACTGCTTTTATTTCCATAAACTAGTATTTATAAATTATTACAGTCACTGATTATGGATTTTATTTTGACGTCACTCACTGCAAATGTTCTGAAAATCATTTCAAGGCTAAGAATTTTTTTTTTACAGTGTGGATGCTACAAAAGAGACAGGTCGGCTTGGGCGACTGGTAAATCATGGGAATAAAAAAAAAGAAATGCTGTCATGAAGCAAATTGATGGAAATTTGCTTTTGTTTAGCCTTAGGTATGTGAAAGTGTGGTTAATTCATTTTACATTTATCTAATGTCCCCATTTGCACATTACACAGTCCTCAGTAGAAGTTAAGCACTGTCCTCAGTGTACTTCAACATTGTTGATTCTTGGCAAATATGTCTTCAACATGTTATTATTTAATGCTTAAATTACATTCTACATAGAGTTCCTGTTGCCATGGCAACCATAAAGAAAAAGTGCAAAATATTGAGTTTCTGATACAAGTGGTTCACACAGGTTCATTCAGTCATTGGCACTATCCCTCACATTTTGTGACATTATTTTTACTCACCTTAGCTAATAGTTATTAGGATGAGCTAAATATATTAGGTTGGAACATGTCTGGGCATGTCATAGGTTTTCTTTAGAAAGAAAAAAAAAGAAGGTTGGAGGTCAATGTCACAGGGGCCTTTAATATAAAAATCCTTCTTGTCTTGAAATTTGAACAATAGTTTTTTGTGTGCGACCCAGGGTTTTAAATTGTTTATTAATCAATAAAAATGTCTATAGAACCATTCTCGTACTCATTTTTTAAATGCATATTTCTTAAAATCATCATTTTTCTTTCCAGGGATATTGAGATAGGTGAAGAGATTACATACGACTATGGGATTGCCTAGGGTGGAACTACCCTGGGAAAAGGTGATTACATAGAAAGGACCCACTTTACTTAACCTGTTATAGGGAAAGCAGCTTCCCATGCATAGTTAATCATTTCTATTTAATCCATTCTTTTATTCAAATAAGACATATTCACTAAAGATTTAATGGATTCAATTAATTTCTGTGATTAAAATATTTAACTCAAGGATAAGCATAGTATGTCTTTAAAATTATCAACAATTTTATGTTTTGAGCACTTCTTTCTTATTTGAAGTTGAACAGATTCTTGTTTTGCCAACTGTTATTCTCCATTTCATCCATTTCATTATGTTCATTCTTAAACAAGCTGTTTAAAACTGTTACATGTTCCTACTATTTTAGTCATGTTTAAAACTTAATTTTAACTTGACATATTTTTCATGATACCATAATACCGTTTTATGAGACATTTATATAGACATTTATGAGGACTGTCCCACAAAATGGTGGACAATTGCTGTAAAACAAACATTTTACAAAAGCCAAGTCAAGTATCTACATGTCCCCATTTGCACATTACACAGTCCTCAGTAGAAGTTACACTCTGTCCTCGGTGTACTAAATTTAGGAATAGGGCTCCTGATCGTTATTCAGCTTGCAACACTTCATAATAACACTATGTAAATATACGGTGTTTCTGATTCAAAATGTAAACAAAGGGCTAGTGCAAGGTATGATTGCAATGAAACTGTTAAAATGCTGTTTCATTCCACTTTACCGGAAATACATGTGTGCAGACTACAAAATTTAATTTTGTTCAGTGCAATAGAATTTTACATTGTGATGTCATGATAAACTCTTATAAGTAAAACACTTCTATGTTAAATAGGGATTCTTCAAACTATTTGACGGTTTCAAGTTGACAGAACAAATTGAAGATACTGACATCCTGATTGTGCCTGCATGTAAGTTGAAACATTTATGAATTTAGCCAGAACTGTCTTTTAATCAACAAAAAATGAATGCTACATTGGCCTAGTTTTTATAAAGGATTACATATTCATTCATATGTATAAATATGTTACTTTCATGTAGAAGTCGTTAACTACTTGTATTCATGTCCTTATTTGATGGTAATACTGCCTTTAGTATAAGGTTTACACTGTCCTCATTTTGTGTTTAACTTTTTAGACTAGATATGAATATGGCCCTTTTGAATTAAATATGTATTTATTTTTTTCAGCGGAATATGGCAGCACAACATACACAAGTTTGAAGCTGTTCCAAAGCTTACTAGGGCGGAGGGTTAAAATTTTGAGCAAGAAGTGGGTCAAATATTCACTTATGCAGGGATCAGTTCAAGACATGGTGAGAAGTGTTCAAATTTTCAATGTTTACATTGATGATTGTAAATTGAAATTAAATTTTATGTTAGAAAAACAAAAGTGATCATGTTTAAAATTACTTCAATGAACAATCATGAATGTTTCCTTCAAGCTTATATGATTTCTCTTAAAATTTCTCTTGAATCTGAGGTGCTAAAATTATTGTGTACAAGTGTTTCAAATAGCAGTTAACATTGCTCTGATAATATGAGAGGAAGAATTTGGCAGTTAATAAAAATAATAGAATTGCATTCTGGATCAAGTACCACCAGGGTACAATATTATATTTCTAAAAAAATTCTCGTATACTAGTTAGTTTAAAAATATTTCAGTCAAAGTACTTCGTGACAAGTGCATCAAATTTCGGGCAGTGGTCTGATGATGAAGATTACCAACCCTTCACGTTCCAGATAGTTGGCAAAGAATGGATTGACATATCAGAGTGTAAGGGAAAATACATTATATTTAATTTACAAATGTATAATATACAAACTTAAATGACTGGATAGTGTGTATCTAAAATGAATTTGAATTGTGATAAATTTGCTTAGTTTAAGCTTTTTGTGTATGAAGTGTTTAAAGTCCTTAGAGTGCAAGTTGTTCAGGAAAAAATAAACTTATGATGTATGAATTTGTTAGGTCTGATCAGATACAACTTATTTTTAACACTGGTTGCCATGACAACCAATAGTAAAAACTTATTGTCAGAAACCACAAGGTCAATAAAGACCCTGCCCCAGGGGTCACATGTACATTAAAATGAAAACTTTAAAAAGTTTTAATTGCCTATTACTTTGCTATTACAGATTGCCTCAAGGAACTGTTGAAATAGCACAAGTGTCCAAGGTGCTTCACTGTCTGAACTCCGGACGTCTGTCTGAAGTGAAGAACAAACGCCTAGAAGACATTGATGTCAATGATGATGTTGGTGAGTCAGCAGTTTCATGTTTTTATTTTCTTTGAAGTTAGGAGTATGTCACTTTGTAATAAAGTTATAATACTTATTTAGGGGAGTCGATATTTTGATAAAGTATTTAGGATTATGACATTGCCTAATGAACTGTGGTGTAATGTTGATGTCCATGCAATAATGTCTGTATGATTCATAATCATTATTATGAACATTTATTACAATGACAAATACATTAATGCTTAGCCTCAAGTTTTCTATAGTTTGTCTCTAAACAAATGGTCTTCTTTTATTTCTTACAAATGGTTTCTTTTGTCTGTAAACAAATGTCTTTATCTAAAACAAAAATCTTTTTGGTTGTTTATTTAGTTCTTGATGACACAAGCAATGATGAAGATGAGTGGTGAGGATGCTGGTTTTAGGGGCGATAATTGCAAAGACAACCCTACTTCAGCTCAACGTTTACATGTTCAAGAACATAGAAAGCGAGGTATTTTTTGTAATTAATCCTGTTGCAATATATGAATCACATGATGTTACTGTGAAATCAAATAACATAAATCTGTGGGCATAAAAATTTGTTGATTTTTTTAATTGAACCATTTTGTGGGTACATAAATCTGTGAATATTGCATTTGTTAATAATGAAAGTTCATCAAAAGATTTTTGTTGGGGTCTAAAATTCATGGGTATGCCTGCCCATTTAATCCATGAAAATTAATGCCCCATGAATATTACTGATTTTCAATAAGAAAACTCTTGAAGCATTGTTTCGCAGTCATTTATATTTATATATTAGATGTGTAAAATATCATGTGGCAAACAAAAAAGCTTACTGTACATATATAATTATTATTGTATCTAATGTCCCCATTTGCACATTACACAGTCCTCAGTAGATGTTAAGCACTGTCCTCAATGTTCTTCAACAAAGTTGATACTTGGCAAAGATGTCTCCAACATGCATCTCTTTGTTTAATTAAATTGCAGTCAATGAAGAACTGTTGTTGCCATGGCAATAAAAAGAAAAATGAAAATCTTCTGACACTACAAGTGTAAGACTTGAGATAAATAGCATTTGAATTATCTTGCTGGATAAAATGTGCTTGCTTTAGACAAAAAAAAACAACAGGAATATTGAAAAGCATTGCAGTTCAGACTTCTTGTGTATTTTTATTTCAGTTATTCTTGTATATTTATTAAAAGTTAAAATGTGCTTATTAATATGGATTACAGATAACCAGAGTGAGGTCCATCATCTCAAGATGGAAGTTTTTTTATGGAAAAAATATAGATATTGTCACAGTTGAATTATTAGCAACTTTTGTATTAAGCAACACAAGCTCTTGATCTTCTTGTTCATTAATTTGTTTTAGAACAAACAGAGTTGAACAGTGACAGTGATGAAGAATGGAGACCACCATCAAAGAAATCACGTAAGTGGATTTTCTTGTGAACCATTGATTTTATGACATTTATATTCTAACACTAGAACATTTACTCAGAAAATCAATGAAAAATACAAAAAAGGTAACACAAGTCAGTTTTTTGGTGTTTGTGCTGTTTTCAATACATTATTTAAGAAAAGTCATTGCTGGTACAAGTTTTGATAATGTATGTACAAATATTTAATAAATGCTTATTCAAGCCTGTCCTCATTTACATGTTACACTGTCTTCAATTAAATGTTCACACATCCCCGCTTTCCAGTTTTGTTAAAGACTAATATATGGGCTGTCTATCCACATCAGTTTTAAAGTTTCAGTATGATATTCATTCTTAAAATGAGAATGAAGGTATAACATAAGTATTGACTTTTTGTGTTCAGAAATTAATTGTCATCTAGGCAAAGATGTTAAGTTTATTAGCAGCAAGGCAACTTTTTAATGTATAACACTGTGTATATTCTTAGGATATATTTTTGAGCATAGAAATTGTTTTTTTTTTTTTTTTGGTAGGTGCTTATTCATCTAGTGACAGTGAGGATAATGCTAAACCACCTGCTAGAAAATCAAAGTTCAGTAAGTATTGATCACATTGATATTCATGTGGTAGTATCAATTTTTTTTATTGGTTTATACTAGTTAAACATAAGTGGAGTGAGAAAAACAACCAGTGATTCACTTTATAAATGAATGTCATTAAAGAATGCTTTGAATATGCCGAAGGTTTAAAAAACACTTGTTTATTGTTTTTGTATGCACAAGTAATTGGAGGTTGATTTAGGAATTTCGTAATAATGTTTTAACAACATTCAAATCAGGTAAAAAATTCTCATATTCAAGTGTGTTTTATTCTTTAGGCTGCAGCACCAGAAGTTCCTGGACAGAGGCAGAAAAAAAGATTGTGTTAAAAGAGATGAAAAAAAACATTCTTCTGCAAAAACTCCCTGGAAAATTACAGTGCGAGGAGCTTTTACGCAACCATGAAGAGCTGAGACAGAGATCATGGACCATGATTAAACATTTTGTCAGAAATCAAATCACTGCTGCAAAAAAGCACTTGAGGGTGGACAAAGCCTGAATCTGATTTTGTTTATGGTTTGCACTGGATGGGACAAGCAGGAAAATGTTTGCATTACATATGTATTGCCCCTATGGCAAGCACATACTAAATACTTTGTCCATTTAGTTCCTTTCATCTGTTTGTCACTTATTTTGTTAGGGGAATTTCATTCTTGAAAGAATATGAGGTAACAACTTCAACCTGCACTGATATATAGATTCTACTGCAAAGAAGTGCATTTTTCAGAAACATAACTCTTGTTGGCATATTGTGTTATTGCATATTTTTCTTTTGAGTTTTGACAGGAATTTATCTTAAAAAGTATATGAGATGTTATAACATTGAGATCAAAACTTTACATTGATTGATTGATCCTTTTAAACTCAACAAATGTTAATTTGACTTCTATCATTTAAGTCTTACTTTATGTACAAATGAACAATTTCAAAAGTTAATGATGATTATCTGCCCTTGAATTTGCACCAATGGTATTATCATGTTGATGCTTTGTGTAGGAAACTATTTCACTTTCATAACTTACATTAAATTATTTTTATATGTATGTTGAAAAAGAAACTTCCAATGAACAATATGCAGAATATTGGCAAATGCCCATGACTTTGAACTTATCTATTGTTAATGATGAATTCTGAACAAGAAACTTTAGATTTTCATTTTTCTCCAATACTTTTTTTATTTTTAAAAAAATGTCTATATTGATTAAATTTTATATAGTGTATGTCTTACCAGGTTGCACATCCATGCAATATTTTCATATGCCCGTTTCAAAAATTGGTCGTATTGTTGGTATGCCCCTGTCAGGCAGGTGGCGTCCAATTTTGTCTGGAGCATATTTCCTACACGCATGGAGGAATTTCAATGAAACTTCATAAAATGTTTACCACTATGAGCAGCTGTGTTGTGTGAATGAACCAGGTCTCTAGGTCAAGATTACACTTGGAGGTCACTAGAGATGATATTGTCTGGATATTGCCCAGAGCATATCTCCTATATACATATCTATATTGCCCACATCTCTGTGAAATGCTATATACATATCTTATAATCTATATTGCCCACATCTCTGTGAAATGCTATATACATATCTATATTGCCCACATCCCTGTGAAATGCTTTTGTGACCGGCGTATTTGGGGACAATGTTGCCCTTGGTTTGTTGTTTTTTTAAATAAGTAATCCTGCATTATTTTTGATATAATTTAATGACTTGTATTGGAAAAACTAAAAAAAAATCTGCTTGTCAGAAACAACGAAGTATAGAGATTAGATAGTTGGTGTGTAGCATCTTCTAGTAGACCTCTATCAAGATTGTACAAATTGTGGCCCTAGGGTCATTATTGGCTCGCCCCAGGGGTCACTTGATTATACATAGACTTTTATAGGAAAAATCTGAAAAATTTGCTTGTCAGAAACCACAAGGCCTGTAGTTTAGATATTTACTGTGTAACATCCGTTAGTAGACCTTTACCAAAATTATTCAAATTATCACCACAGGGACAAAATCTGCCCCACCCAAGGGGACACTTGATTTCACATACACTTGTATAGGAAAACTTTAAAAAAACGTGTTGTTAGAAACATCAAGGTTTAAATATATGGTGTGTAGCATGCTGTAATGAAGCTCTATAGAGATTGATCAAATTATGCCGCCAGGGTCAGTATTTGCCCCGCCTGGGGGTCGGATGACTATTATTAACATTATGCATTATTATGGAAACTTTTAAGAAATCTATAATTGCCTATTACTTTGCTATTAATGAATGGACTGCCTTCATAATTGGACACAACAAATCTGGTCAAAAGTTTCAAGTAGACTAGACTGAATTTGACTTTCATAAATGACCTTGAAGTTAAGGTCAGATTATTATTTTAGATAGAGTTATATTAGAAAAACTTTCATAAATCTGCTTGTCATAAATCCTGGTCTGGACTATATAGAATTATTTCCAAATTAGTTTTCAATCATTATGTTTATTCTTTATTGTCTCAAAGTACAAAATATTTAGGTCAGCGATTTAAAGCAGCACACCTCCAGATTCATGTTAATTTTCATGAAAATTTTGAAAATGTATTTACAAGTAAAATATTGTGAGGTGAACAAATTAAGTAATTTACATATTGCAATCGGCACTTACAATCCAAGAAAATTACCAAAAAGTGGTCCACATATGCAAAATAGTGCTTACTGCATAAGTAACACAGGAGAAATATGGTGATAAAATGCTGCAAAATCAGTCTTAAACCGCACATGACATGTAAAATATAACTTTAAGGCCATCATGGCCCTCTTGTATTTTTGGCCTACTTTTTATTAGCTCGACTATTTGGAGAATATGGAGAGCTATTACAGTCACTTGTGCGTCGGCGTCGGCGTTGCTTCTTTGGTTAAAGTTTTGCCTGCTAAGTACTATCATGCACATATCTCAGTAACCACTTATGATATTGACTTGAAACTTTGTTAATGTCTTTAGGGGTATCATACAATCAAGTCAGATAACTCTTGTATAAATTTAGTACAAATTATGGCCCTTGTTTGACTTTGAATATTTGGTTAAAGTTTTGCCTGGTAGGTACTATCATGCACATATTTCAGTAACCACTTATGATATTGACTTGAAACTTCGTTAATGTCTCTAGGGGTGTCACACAGTCAAGTCAGATAACTCTTGTATAAATTTAGTACAAATTATGGCCCTTGTTTGACTTTGAAAATTTGGTTAAAGTTTTGCCTGCTAAGTACTATCATGCACATATCTCAGTAACCACTTGTGATATTGACTTGAACTTTGTTAATGTCTTAAGGGGTGTCACACAGTCAAGTCAGATAACTCTTGTATAAATTTGATACAAATTATGGCCCTTGTTTGACTTTGAAAATTTGGTTAAAGTTTTGCCTGCTAGGTACTATCATGCACATATCTCAGTAACCACTTATGATATTGACTTGAAACTTTTTTTATGTCTTAAGAGGTGTCACACAGTCAAGACAGATAACTCTTGTTTAAATTTAGTGCAAATTATGGCCCTTGTTTGACTTTGAAAATTTGGTTAAAGTTTTGCATGCAAGGTACTATCATGCACATATCTCAGTTACCACTTATGGTAGTTATATCAAACTTAGCAATAGTGTTCAGGGGTAAATTTTGTATCAAACAATTAATTTACCAAAAATTAAATCTATAGTTATAGATTTTGACTTTTTTTATGATTCAACTTTCCTAGTTTATACTTAATAGTTAGCAGAATTTTGTTTTGCTATTACACTGATAAAAGTTTTGTTTTATTAGCAAACACCCACAATAGTCGAGCTTGCTGTCTTATGGACAGCTCTTGTTCATTCATTAAAATGGTTATAAATGTTATTGTGATTAAAATAAACCATAGAAATGCACGGCTTGATTTATTGATCCAGCAAAACAACCGTAAACATGCATCAAATGAAATGGGTATTCATAAAATAGATAAATAATATAGATCTCAGATAGTTCAGAACCGTCCATGTTCAATTCCAGAAAACTAGGCTATATTGTGATTTGTAATGCAACAATTCACGGATATTTACATAGGTAAATAATAACTGCTGCTAAGTGACTTAAAGATGCACGAGGGGCATATTTTAATTAATGGGAAAGGCAGCACGTTATTATAAATATGTCGTACCTGTGAAAAATATTAGTAGAGTCCTTATTCACCATGGACATCTACACACTTTTCCGGCCTCGGAATTCACTCCGAAAAAGCTTTTATGAACTGTTCTTTGGGTATACTTTTTATACACTGGTAGGGAGTTGCTTCCAATGACACTACGGGTTTCGAACCGGCGAAGGCAAGATATGATGTATGGATTTAACCAAGTCACAATGAGTGAGGTCATGACTAAGCAGGATGTAGCAAAACCTCAAATATGTGCTGCTCTAAATGAGCTTGAACCAAGGCTGTGCGGTATGCAGGTGCATTATCATGGAGGAATATGATCCTGCAGACCATAGGTTATTTGTAATGTAGTGATTAACTACAGCAGTGAGAACATGGTCACGGTAATATGTTCAAGTGACACTGCCCTTCTCAGGCACAGCGACAAAGGCCGCTATTCTATCTGTTAAAAATAGAGCGTACATAACTCTTGAAGCTCGCTGTTTTCACCTACCCACATTTTGTTACTGAGTTTATTGTCGGGCTAAAAAATAGCCACGTTTCATCCCCTGTTACAATTTCTCTTAGGCGTGTGGGGTCTTGATCTCTAAACCTAGTCTATAAAGCAGAGGCTTTTTCAATCCACTCTTTTTAACTTTTCTTTCACGATGGAAAACACATATGACGCGCTAAAAACTGATATATCACTTATCTCCTCCACGATATATCTTGCATCTTCATCAACTATAGCTTTGACAGTTTCTTTTTTCAGAGGTAGCGCCGACATGGGGGTATCATTCTTAACATTAGTTCTACCTTCCTTAAACATTGATACCCACTTGTAAATTTTAGATATGGAAGGGCATTTTTTCCATAGACTAAATCTAGATCTGCTTTTATTTCTGACGCGCATTTTCCCAAAAACCCACACATTTTGCAATAAGCTCTTTGATCCTCTCTCAAATCACAATGCAACTTAGCCATGTTAACAACCCGTATACAAAACCACATGTATTTAAATGACCTGCTAAAATTTTGTGCACTTGCAAATCGTGGGAAATTGTACTGTTGGCTTGAAAACTCGATAATCTTTCCAACTGTATATTATCCATGTATTTTCATATGCAAATCATTATTAAATTGATTTCTTGCCACTAATTATTAAAATATACCCCTCGTATTTACTCACGGCAGCGAGATCACATGAATAAGCTATCTTACTGTTTAATTTAAACTTGGCAAAGCTCAACAAAAATCTCAATAACTTAGTTGTTTGCATGTCCTTATTTGATGATTGTTTAATTGTGATGCTTCCCACAATACTGCTTGCATCTTACATAACAGCTGACAACGAACAGCAAGCTAATGTAAGGAAGTGACGACCCACAGAAATAAGAAAAGACGCTATACGCAATATATAAACAGATTAGTAGAAACGTGCAACATTTCAAATGTAGAACTACCTAAATTCAAAGAAAGAATGGCTGGGTTACTTTACTATTATTACACACGCCGAATTGTTAGCTGCCAATGAAAAATATATTCATGTTAGGGAAAAGAAGTGTTCATGTCCTCAAAGGACAAAGTGTAATGTCCTCAATGTATTGTGTGTGTATGAGTCCACACTTGCCACATGACCTCATTTGACAAAGTCCCCAGTGCGAAGTGTGTGAACCCGTTGTCCCCACTGTAAGGTAAAAAACACGTTCTTAACTATTAGATGTAGGATGATTTTAAATAGACGAAAAAGCTACAAAAAAACAAAATTCAATGCATACCCAAAATTAACAGCGTACATCACCTGGAAGATCGTGTCCCCATTTTCATGTGTAAGTCAGGTGTCCTCATTGTACACCTTGTGCACGTATGTGTGTGTGTGTGTGTGTGTGTGTGTGTGTGTTGGTGGTGTGCACTTCTGGGTGCTGTGGGGCTCGTTTTGGGGAGGCTGCGTTTTTGGTACGTGGCATTCCCTGTTTGATATTATTAACCAGGTTTTCCGAAGGAAAAATCCTGGTTATTAGATTGGGGTATGTCGGCGGGCGGGCGGGCGTAAACAATTTCTTCTGTGCGCAACTCCTCCTACATTTCTCAACGGATTTCAACCAAACTTTCACAGAAGTATTGTCATGAAGTGCCCTGGCGCATATTGTCGGGGTTTTGTGATTTGGTCATTTTTGACAGAGTTATGGCCCTTTGTTTTTTTCACATGTAATTCTTCTGTGCGCAACTCCTCCTACATTTCTCAACGGATTTCAACCAAACTTTCACAGAAGTATTGTCATGAAGTGCCCTGGCGCATATTTTCCGGGTTTTGTGATTTGGTCATTTTTGACAGAATTATGGCCCTTTGTTTTTTTTCACATGTAATTCTTCTGTGCGCAACTCCTTCTACACTTCTCAAGGGATTTCAACCAAACTTTCACAGAATTGTTGTCACCAAGTGCCCTGGCGCATATTGTCGGGGTTTTGTGATTTGATCATTTTTGACAGAATTATGGGCCTTTGTTTTTTTCCACATAATGTAATATATATAGAGAAATACTCTTCTGTGTGCAACTCCTACATTTCTCAAGGGATTTCAACCAAACTTTCACAGAACTATAATTGTGAACTAAAGAATTTTGAATATATAATGTTCTGCCCCTGGTCATCCGTCCGTCCGTCCGTTAGCAATTTTGTGTCTCCTTATTTAAATATATATAAAAGGGAGAATACTCTGTTATTATAAAAGGGAGAATACTCTGTTATTACTGTCTATTTTTAGAATAGATTACCAGTCCTTTATACTTTGGAGTATTCTGTTACAGTAAGATGACAAAATTTCTCATGAGGCCAGCGGTTCAAACCCCACATAGAGCAAGTTTTTTTTGTTTTTTTCTTTAATAATTTTTGCCTGAATTATGACCCTTTGCTTTTTTTTCCACATATGTTATATATAGAAGAATACTGTCACGTGCCCACTTCCTCCAACATTTCTTAAGATATTTAAACCAAACTCTCACACAACTGTTGTCATCAAGTGCCCTCGTGCATATTGTCTGGGTTTTGTGTTTGGATCAATTTTGCCTGAATTATGGCCCTTTGCTTTTTTACACATGTAATATATAGAAGAAGACCTTTGTTTCTTTTTCACATTATGTATATCTACTGACTTTAAAACACATTTGCGCTCGGCCAGCAGACTGGAAAATGAAAACCTGGTTTTGTGACAATTTCCTGTCACTTGTTTTTGTTTTTTTGTTTGTATCGATTTATTTTTTAAAAATTACTTAACCGTAATGCGCACGTGCAGAACGTGGTTTCTGCCTTATTGCTACTCACTGTTTTCACGGTTGAGTGAATTTCATTTAAAATGCATTCCGATAGTAGGTTTTATGTGTGGGAAGTAAATGAGAATGTTGAAAATAGGTTTTTTATGTTTTGCTCCAAAAAATATTAACATATAAAAGTGTTGCGTTATTTCAGTGTCTTTCAGTGTATGTTTTAACCGGCCGTGTATTTAGTCAATCGAAATCATCGAACAATCGTAAGAGAGTTAAATACAATGTACCAACCATGATTATGGCCAGGTTTGATATTATGTGTAGTGGTGTGTGAGAAGCGGTCAGTTAATGCAGTTGTGGACGACGGACAGACAGACGTACAGACCAATCAACGACGGACATTCATCGATCTTGAAAGCTCAAGTTAGCTAAACAAATATTTAAAAAATGACTGTGACTCAAAACAATTGTCCAGATGAGCACTAATTATTATTGCGCAAATATGAAAAGACAAATAACCAAATTTTACCAAATGTCGACTAGACGTAAACATATAAAAATGATATATATTGTAAATGATATTCAAAAAATATACATGAAAATGATTCTATCAAGTATTTATCATAAATCATTGTACCATAGCAACATCTTATTCTTTCACAATTGAAAGAGTAAAAAATAGGGCACAATCAATGAAAAAGCTGAGAAATTACAATAAAATTTAGAAACGCACAATACTTGACGATAAATCATGTGTTATCGTGTGAAAATTATAGTATAACTTGAATAGAATTGGTATTTCATAATAATTCTATAATGATAGAGCACAATTAGAAAATGAACTGTGCATATGAACCATAGCTCAGCCCTCATTTTTTTTAATTACAACCTTTTATTGCTTAATCTTGTGCGCATTATAACTTAAAAGTATTTAAGGGAATCAATTGATACTTCGTATATTCATATAACACTATTTCGGGTAGTACATGTACACTGCAGAAAATTACTTTACTCTTATGATTACAATGAGTTACAATGTACTGATCTTACATGTACATACCTTTTTGAGCAGAGCATTACTCAAAAGGGGTTGCAGGGAATCAAAAGATGCTTTATATACACTCACTCAAAATGAAAACTTTACACATTTTTTATACAAATATTTAACACAATATTAAATCATGTATTTCACTCTGACTCTATTAAGTAAGACAAATATCAAAGGCGGTAATAGGCCTCAAAGTTATAGTCATTTATCATGAATAAAAGGGAGAAACTAATGTCAAAAACGTTTTATAAAAACACAATGCAAAAGCAAGAGTTGAGACTTCTTAAATTAGCCCCCTTTGAATTATATATATAGGTGGATTTATGACCTTATATCTGAAAGTTCCTTTGATGATTTTTAATGTCTTTTTTATAAACTTACTCCTTAACTGATAAAGTTTAACATTCTTACACATCATCGAATTCCACCTCCTGCATTGTGAGGTATTGGTGTTTCTTTCTCATGCATGGTAAATCCTATTATAAACCTATACATGTTTCATGTTGGGTCAGTGTATGAAGTGCAACGCATAGTATGCCATGAATAAAGGTTTATTGCTTTCATAGTATTGCTCTTACTCTTAAAAGATACTATTTTATAATTTATATTTATTTAACTTTCTTGCAAAGTTAGTTTATAATGGTTTGATTTCAGGTGCTGACAACACACGTTTACTACCACAGGATCCTTTAATTGCAGAAAACACATCCATCATATTTAATTGTTCAACATCTGTAATCTGGGATGTAGCGGGTGTAGAGTGGCTTTTCAAGAAAAATGATACAGAGGTCTTTAGGGTTGTTCTTTACACCGAAGGGACCAAATGTCATCACTTCGGCAATGCGCCTTCTGTGTTTGCATATTCCTGTCTTGGCAGTAAAGTTTTCACTCTCACTGTAGAGACCGTTACAAAAACTTTTAACAACATGCATGTTATATGCATAGTTAATAACCAGGAAGGCAACAGTAGATTTAACAGTTCAGTCACGCTGAAAGTTGCAGGTAGGAATCATAATGTTTTACTGTGTTGCTAAATTCAAATTAAATGAAATGAAAACGACATCCCTGAAATGGTTTCCGATTCAATCCTCTTTTTATCATATTTGTCCTTGACGTATCAGATGATAAAACATCACATTATTTCTGTCTGAATGAAACGTCATGCATGAATGATAGATACAGAACAGATATACGTTTTTGTACTTTTCTTTTTAAATTCGATTTACACAATTGCAGAGTATTTTATCACATACGTAAATAAAAACAATAGCAGGATTTTAAAAGGTCTTCATAAATCATAAATTATTATCTGCTTTTGTTTGTTTTATTTGAATAATTTGTATTTCGAAAAAAATTATATTTGTCTATTTGTAAATAAGGTTTTTTGTGCTTTGTTGGTATTATTACATGTATACTGGTACTTCGTGTTATTTTCTTGTAATTACATTTTCTTACAGGCGGAATCCAGTGCCCTATGAGTTGAATTAAACTTCAAAACAAATTAAAACATAAATATCCTACTAAGGGCTATCAAATGGTAGTACATTTGAATATATGCCACCAGGACCCTTATATTTCTAAGTGAGTCACAGAGCCAAAATGGATGTGAACAATGACATTTATTATGAACTTATTGTAAAATAAAATTTTTTGTTGTAGAGTTTAAAAACAATCATAATGTCGGCAACTTTACATAATTGTCATTAACAATGTTCTTCTTGAAAGCCTGTTTTTTTTTTTTTTTTTCATTCTACATACACAATGTACGTCTAGCTATTTTTTAATGTTTTGCTTGTTGTAGGGAATGCCTCTTTAAACGTGCTTAAAGGGGCAAATCCTATATCCAGCAGATTGTATTCTCCAAACATAAATTAGATAATATGTTCAAGGAGCGTAAAATGATAAATATATACTTTAACTGAACAACATAATTATTATATAGAAACATGCCTAATTTTAGCACTAATATATAAACATTTCAGCACGGCCGTCCTTCCGCCTGCATTACGTTTCCTGTCTGTATCTTCCACATGCATGGACCAATTATTCGTCGGAAAAGTGAAAAAATTCGGGATGTGCAATATCCGTTTTAACTGATTACCAATATATTATTTCACTATACTAAACTGCCTAAAATTACTTTTCTGTGTTCTTTGTTTAGATCGCCCTGATCAACCAACAGAACTTAATCACATTCCAGACTTATTGACAAGCACATCAGTAACATTGATATGGAAACCTGGTTTCAACGGCGGCACACCCCAGAACTTTTCTATTAAGTATAAGGGCGATAATGGACAAGAGTGCAAAACAGTAGTTTTACAGGACACTGGTAAAGTTTTGATGTACTTTACAATTCATGGACTATCAAGTAGTACTCAGTATGAGTTTCAACTAGTTGCCGAGAATATTGTAGGCAGTTCCAAATCGTCAGTACTCCTTATTCAGACAAAAGGTATTTTTATATTGCAGTGTATTTACCTTGTCTTTCGCTTGCTGTTTATCAAAATGATACCTTGTACAATGTATATATTGTCATTTTAACCTGAACAACTTTTCGTTTATTACAGCATCGGAAACAACTACAGAAAAGTTTGACAGTCCGGTAGACTTTGTAGCTGGAAGTATTACTGGAGGCATTTTCATTGTAGTAGCTATAGTGTTTGGTATCTATTTATACAAGAAAAGGTACACTTTCTTAATTAAACACTTATTGTAAAATTACTGCTTACATTGTAAATATTATTATTCAACTTTTCTCGAATTTTCTTCCATTTAGATGTAATCTTAATCTAATTGTTTGTATCAAATAGAGGATAATTGTTGGTTTCGGTGTAATATCACGTTATAATTTCACCGAGTGGACACGAAAAGTGATATTTTCACAAGTGGCACAGTCACAAGTGAAACTATGTACTTTTGGTGTTCACGAGTAAAATTATCGTGATATTAAATCAATCCTATCAATTTTTCTGTTGATTTCATGTCTCAAACTTTACTTTTGTTTAGTTTATTATAATAAGATGTCGAAAATTGCGGGAAACGTCATCGCAAACATGACGTCATTTTAACGACGTCATCGTCATATGGTTTCCTGCATTCAGTACGCTCGGAAAACCTTTTAACGTTAATCCGGGTAACATATTTTGATAATTTTCACAGAGTGTACAGTGAATTTATCGGGATATAATCCACCGTTATATTTCGATAAACGACTGAAAAACATAAAATAATAGATTATAGTAATACCGATATTACAGGTACGAGGTGCTTACATGTAAACGCTACCGAATCAATTCTTAAAACAGCTGTACAATATTTATATTAGATTAGGTTAGACAAAGCACGAGGATTTCGTAGGTATTTCGCGGTCTTTACTGAGGTTTGCTACCGAGGTTGAAAGACGTACACATGTTCTGATGCAGTTAATTTTCTTAAATGCGAGCTTTATGTATTTTGATACTTTATTCCTTGACTGGTTGATATCAAATTGTCAATATGAAATTGCTTAACTAAGTTACTTAAAAAATTACGCAGTATAAGAGTTATCTCTGTTATTATAATTCTTATATGTAGAATTCTTGTTGTATTACATGTATCAAGTTTTTTTAACAGTTCTGTTTCATCATAATCAGTCCAATTAATTGATTGAAGAATTGAAAGTCACGCTTTAGTTGAACGAAATATCAAGCTTAATAAAAACTGCGTTGAATTTCTTAATGAACATACAACCGCAAGGGGCAATGGGGATAAACATTTGTATATATCATTTGGTGTGTGTGGTTCATGGTCGAGCGGTTATCGCAAATGTTCAATGATGTATATGATTAATTGTCATGCTGGGTCTTAGTTCTATTTTTCTTTATTTTGTATTGATATAATGTGTTACACTTATGAATGCAAGTATAAGCATGTACTCCACCAACAAAGCATAGTGAACCTATATGTGTTCGTGTTTAAGTTTAGAAATGAAATACAAAATGTAGTTTATTTTTGGACGAACGAAGTGGGGGAGAAATAAATTTGTGCATAAATGGTTGACGGTCGCGTGATTTAATTTAATCCACATTGCTTATAAGAGGTATACAATGCTCTACTATTATTATACATGTCTTTGTACAAGGATCCGTAATGCGACTTATTTTATTCAATATCAGATACAAAAGGAGGAAAGACAGAGGCAACGAAATGACAAGCGGTGTGAAATTGTATGTTGGCGTTTCCAAAATGAGAACAGTAACTGGTAATAGTGATTCGAATGATAATTATTTACATGTATCAGTATACATATAGGAAGCTGGTGATTAAAATAGCTTTTCAGCATACGATACATGTTTTGTTTTTGGGTGGACTGCTTATTGTATATACATCTGTGGATGATATGTAATAACTAAATTTCTATGAATCGACTTTGAATTTAGCTTTGGCTTTGGCAATACGTTACCTTTACTTCGTGACGTTTTATCTTTTACTATTTTATAGACGAATACGAGTCATACCACAACGAAGCAGCCTACGAAGAAATACGACCAGCACAAGGTAAATTAGATATTTTTAAACAGGAAGATTAAAAGAAGAAAAATAGATCATATTTCAGTAAACGTTATAAATCGATTTGTTTGTACTTTTTTCATACCGTGTCCAAAAATCAATGCTTTAAAAACAATGGATGACACGTCTCCCGCTTTACACTCCAGACATTTCCATGACTTGTTTTGACATGCGTACGTGATATAACATGTGAAAATCGCCGTATTCAGTTTGAATAAATATGCTGTATTCTAATATATGTTTTACAGAAAGAAGATCTGTTGAGAGATTGGAAAAATCGTATGAACAATTAAAAATAGACAAAGGTAACTATAATATACTTAATTAGGACGGGCTAAATTTTCTTATTCATTTAATTCTTTAGATTAAGTTATATAATATAGCGTTATTTTGTGTTCTTTACAAATAAAACCACAGCCCTTACAGTAATAGGTTCTTTGTAGTACACGCTTTCATATATTATTTACTAATGTATAATATAATAGTTAATATTTAACTGACAAAATATTTTAATTCACTCATTTTTTGAAGGCTGATAAAAAAAACAGCAAACGTACCAAATGTATAAAATAAAATCTGCAATTTAACACATTTTGAAATAAAGTGAGCAAAGGTAAAAATATGTGTATGCATCTTTAAAATGAATAATGTTCAGGGAAAATGATTATGTAGCTGCATTAAAGAGTACTTACGTTTAGCAATTCAATTAAAAGCTTCCGACTGAATATTTAACATGTATATAGATATACAAGATTTTGTTTCAATTGACAGATACTTGACATACATAATGATTAATTCCAGGTGACGTTGGCTCTTTAAACTTTGTTTATACGAATTTGACATTGTGATGCGGTCAAGATAGAAAGCTCATATTGCAAGTGAAAATTGATGAATGAGACATGCGATTTAACTGAAACAACTTATTCAACTAAATCGATCACTGAACTGTAATAAAAGACAAGAGGAAAATGTATCTCGAAGAAAGTGCTATGATTTTGTTTATTTGTAAAAAGTGAAAGCTACATACATGTACATTTGTATATTTTGCTGCAGTAGTTTCGGTATGTCTGACATATGGTGCTGAATTTTTAGTACGTGTTACTCATGCTTAACGACATTATCGTAGATTGTTATTACCCCCTTCGATTAAAGGATATTAATTTCGCGTTGTCTGTCTATCCGACCGGAGTTATATCGTGGCTATTTAGGTAAAACATGGCAGAAATGTTGACAACTGCAGGGGATAGTGGCCTGCCAAGTTTCAGTTGGATTGCCCAAAATAACACTAGAATTTAAGCCCTTTTAAGTTTAATAATATTTTCTGTATTGAAGTTTAACAAATTATCTTTCTGTGAAACCTATTGACAGAAATGTTTTTTATCTGGTTAAAACAGTAATCTTGTTAATGTTTATTGAGATCCGCAAAATTGATTCAATCCATTTCATAGTGAGGCACCGAGTGGGAACCAATATAAAAACTTTCTTTTTTAAAATCAGATGTCAGATTTTTATTGAATTTGTTAATTGTGATAATTTAGTGGCCCCTTACCAAAACTGCTGTGAGAAAGTAATTCCTTTTTGAAGTGGGGGCTCTTTTGCATAACAATATAAACTTTAAAATTTCTTTTATTTGAAACTTATAGTTAGAACTTTATTTCATTCTACATAAAGTTGACCGCATCTTCAAAATGTCCTGCCATGCCCTTTTTTAAATAGTCTTTCTGAATAACTCATACATGTATATCAATCTGAGCGGTTATTTCGATAGTGTTCTTGATGACTGTAAATTTGATAGGACAGTTTAAAAATAAGGTCTGCAGTAGTGGACTTAATAGTTTGTGAATTGAAAATATGTAAAATGTTAGAGTCCAAAGAGAAAAAAATTATTACAGACAATTTGCTTTTACTTAGACTACAAGGGATTGTCACTGCGTTGAATGGTATGAATAAAGACTGCTAATCGCTGAATTGTGTTCACAGGGAATGTAAAATAGTGCTTGTAGTACTATTGATATTACTTAAAAGAACTGAAATAATTTATTCAATTGAAACATGAAAATTCAGGACATTGATACGGAAAAACGGTGTGCAAGAACTGTATCGTTAACCTTCGAGATTGTCTGTCATTCAAAACAGTTCTCACAACTTATTTCTAGTTGATTATCTAACAGAAAGTACACACCATGGAACTGACAGATGTGCATTTCGTGGTCTCACTAGAGATGATAAGTTCAGCTGAATAAAGGTGTAACTTGATCGTAACGTTTAAGGACCACAATGGAAATAAAGTTTTTCTCAATAACTTTTGATGTGCTATCCCTCTGACATATGCTTGTTATGTAATCTTACATAATATACTGATAAGGAGGAATTAAAGCAAAGGTTTAAGTCCTGTCTAAGGCAATAAAACAACTTGAATAGGCTGTGGATTAATGAGGGACCAGCTTCATTTCTTAACACAAGAGGATACAATTAATTGTTCCAATGAATAATGGATAAACTTTCTGTCCTAAAACAGACCCATATCTACAATTGTTACAGTTCTCATTTTACTTTGAAAGCACTATACAGAAACCAGGTTTCTTGTTTGGGATAAATAGTGTGTAATAAAAATAAGAATAACAGGCACGCTAATAAACTGACATGATAAAAGAGTAAATTCAGTAACTCATATGTAAAAATATTTCACTTAATTGTGATCTTATTCAACAGTGGACGCTATTTATTGGCAAATAAGTTTTGTTTGATTATCGACATACAATCAAGTAAAAAATGTACAGAGTGACTACATGTATATTTAATTTAGGGGAATAAAAGCTGCACACAACACACAAAGTTAACGAAACCTAAAGCAATATGCAAGAAGACCGTCACTTAAATAAAGACTGTTTTAGATAATATCAGGTATGTTTTTGGTACATTAACCTAATATCACTGGTACTGGATGCTACATCAATAGAAAAGTAAAGGACATATAGGTAACTTTGTTTATAACGACCTCATTGGGACCTTATCATTATCCGGAGTTTGTTATATCCATTAACTTCATTTTACATTGAAAGGAACAGCCATCCCAAAAAGCTCATGTCTGGCCTGTCAGGGAGAGAGGGATAACATGTACATGTCGCCATGCAATCCTTCTATAATTGGCTTCCCTCCATCGTTTCGAAAACAAATTTCAGTACACGTTTTTTACATGTACATAGGCTACAAGGTAAAGTGTGTGTTTATTACAGCATCATCCCTACTTAAAGGACCAACCATTTCTGACTTATGAAATACCCTCTTAAAGCACATTTACCTCCCGAATTTTATACAAGAATTGTTCAGTTAAGAGCATGAACATGAGAACATGCCGGGTCGTACCGATAAGAGGATGGTGGACCTAATAAGCACGAATACAAACCAAACAAACAAAACGAATTCTGAACTTTAACACCAGACACTGGTCAGTCAGGACTATGCCTACGTTAACCATTATTATGCCCCGAAACGATGTTTGGGGTGGGGGTATATAGGAGTCAGCCGGTGGTTGGTCGGTCGGTCGGTCGGTCAGATAGTCTGTTGCATTTTCCTTGTCCGGAGCATAACTTGTAAACTAATTGTTGGAATTCAATGCAACTTCATACAATGGTCAAGCACAATGAGAGACAGTGTAGTGCACAAGAACCATAACTCCATCTTGACTCATTACAGAGATATTGCCCTTTGTTACTTTTTCTTGTCCGGAGCATAACTTGAAAAACAACTGGTTGGAATTCAATTCATCTTCATACAGTGGTCTAGCACAATGAGAGGAAGTGCAGTGTACAAGAACCATAACTCTATCTTAAGTGATTACAGAGTTATTGCCCTTTGTTACTTTTCCTTGTCCGGAGCATAACTTTAAAACTACTGGTTGGAATTCAATACAACGTCATACAAAGGTCAAGTAAATTTAGAGGAAGTGCAGTGTACAGGAACAATACCTTTTT
Source organism: Saxidomus purpurata (assembly GCA_022818135.1). NCBI lineage: Eukaryota > Metazoa > Mollusca > Bivalvia > Venerida > Veneridae > Saxidomus > Saxidomus purpurata. The sequence goes on from JAFMSR010000028.1 coordinate 278,568, forward strand.
CTTGACTCATTACAGATTTGTTGCCCTTTATTTCTTTTCCTTGTCTGGAGCATAACTTTAAAACTACTGGTTGAAATTCAATACAACTTCATACAATGGTCAAGTACATTAAAAGGAAGTGCAGTGCACAAAAACCATAACTCTTTCTTGACTCATTACAGAGTTATTGCCCATTTTTACTTTTCCTTGTCGTAGAGCATAACTTAAAAACTACTGGCTGGAATGCAATACAACTTCATACAATGGTTCAACAATGAGAAGAATTACAGTGTACAAAAACAATAACTCTATCTTGAGTAATTACCAAGTTATTGCCAAGAACACTATCTCTATTTTAGTTTTCTTTTGCAAGGTATTTTGTTACTACGAACCTTCTCAGTTTATAAAGCAGTCTTTCGGGGGTATTAATCACATTTAGTGATAGCTCTAGTTTTACTAACTGTCGGTTCAGCAACCGACCAATCAGATACATGTATAACCACTGCTGGGATTAAAAACTTCTCACTCCACTCCCAAGGCGGATGCCAGTATACCAAAAGTAAAAGTATGTATGCACTGGCAAAGTGGGCGGGGATGGGCGGGTTAGATAACCAGACCCTTTCATTCTAACACGTGAGGGCCATTGAAATTGCAAGTGAAAATCTATCAGAAAATGTTCACCCATGTATAGCTGCATGTATTTCATTGTTTATCCAAGGTCCGAATAGAAAAACTTGCTACGATAAAATTATCTGCCGTCATCTTTAAAAAGTTGTTTGATGCAAATTTGATTGGAATGGCTTCTTAGAAAGAGACGCTTGTTGGTAAACAGAGAAGTAACTTTTACATGTTTTTTATGAACCCTAAAGCCCCTGTGTCAAAATTACATGGTTATTTCATTGTCGATATATACCAACAAAAATGCTTTAAATTTGCATTCGTTCGTGCATTCTTTATAACATTCTTAATATTGTATAAACATGTTGCAGTTTTGTTGATGAAAGCTTTATTGTCATGAAATTACTTATGTTGCTTAATCTGAGTTCATCCCCGATATTGGCTCTATGGTCGCGGCCATCTTGGATTCAGTGACACCACGTCAGTAGCTTTACCTGATTCAGATTTCATTTTTATGCACCAACTTCGAAGAAGAATGAGTATATTCATTTGCAGCTGTCGGTTGGTCGCTAGGTAGGTTGATCGGTCCGTCACTGGGTCGGTTGATCTTTAGTTTCCGCTCAAAATCTTGAAAAGACTATAAACCAGGCATTGGTACGGACATATATCATTGACAATCCATCAAGATCATCCATCACTGGGTCAAAGGACATGTTAAGTGGCCTGACATTTAAAATTGGTTCCCGCTCAATAACCGGATAAGGTTTTGACAACAGAGGTAACAAACTTGGTGTTGACATTGGTCAAGGACAGTAAATGAACTATATCTATTTAGAGGTCATTGGGTTAAAGGTCAAGGTCATAGTGATCTCAGACTTGTAGCTGCCAGTCAGTGCTGGATTGGTCTGTTGGTTTGTAGATCTTTTATATCCGCTAAATAACACAAGTCTCAAACTTGGGAGGGACATTGGTCTTCGACAGTAAATGAACCCTATTCATTTAAATGGCATTAAATCATATGTAAAGGTCGCAATGAACGCCTATTTAAAAGCACTTTCCGCTTAAACCTTGTGGGCAAATTGGTCATAACAGTAGATGAACCCTATAAATATTTGGGTTACTGGGTCAAAAGGCAAAGTCTTAGTGGCCTTGTATTTAAAAATCGTTTTTGCGTTATAATTCGACAATGCTTTGACATAAAGTCTTCAAACTCGCTAGGATTATTGTTTATGAGAATCTGGTTACCCGCATTGGTCTCCCATGGCTTCTGGATCAATATATTACAATGTATAAGCGATTTCCTGTGTTGTAGTTACTGCTCGATAAATGGAAAGGGGTATCAATACCATTGACAATAAAGTTTTTAGCAGACAACGCTTGGAAACATTACTAGAGGCATTTTAAAAGATTTTCTAACTTCCTTACTCTAAATATTTCCATTCAAAATCGATATAATCTGAAGTATCTCTCTGACGTTTCAAGATACAGAACCTAGAACTTTGGTACATGGTTATAGCATTGTATAGTGGTCCCACCTTGACTATAATAATTATGAATCTCTGGTCAAAATCGGCCTACAAAAAGGACCACCAGGTAACAAGCTTTAAAAACAGATTTTAGCACGTACCTGAGATGCCTTAGAACTTGATCGTTTAAACTTATTTCTGGTGTTTGAATCCAAAGCAACGAAATTTAGAACTTGTCTATAGTTTTGTAGTAGAAATGCAATATTTGAAAAACTTTTACTTTTTTACTTTGACCTTTTGACCTACATTGTTGATGCGAAATTACATTCATGAAACTTGGTCCATGTGTGCGGTTTGTAAACACGGTTCAGTGTTTTCTATCGCATTTAATTCAATAATAATCGTGAATTTGACACGTTTATTCAATTCTCACAGTAATAATAATGAACCATAAGTGTGCTTCATTTTGCTATTGATTTACATTGTTGACCTACTTTACTTAGTTCACTGTTATCACGCATAGATTCAGCAGCTTTCGCTTCTTTATCAGAAAGTGCAATTATACTCAGGTAAACAATCATGTATATCTTGTTATCAAATCCTCTTTTAGGGAAAGTCTTTAACTGTACGTTTAGTACGTAATGTTCTCCTTTACTAATTGTGCATGTTGAAATAAGCCATGAACACAATGAAAATGGACTGTTTGCAATTTGTATAAATATTACCTACGCAGTGGCTCGTTATTACCTTACCTAAACTTATTTACAATTATACAAAGCCTCTTAAAAACGATAGGAGAGACACAAAAGTATTATAGTGTTTCATTGCAAGATTCTATGCAGTAAGCACTTGTCTTTTTAATGTAGAAAATGAGTCTCTCACTGACCAGCGATATTAGAACCAACCTGTGCCGGCATTCGAGCATTTGTTTCCTGCCTCTTAAGCGTATGTTTCAATATCTACGTCAAGGAGTTTGTTTACATTTTGATAATTTTTCAGGTAATTTCATTCATAAAAACGCCAAACACCAGAAGCAAAAATGGCACCTCTTATGTTTGGAATTCTTCTGATAGCATGTTTTAGGAAAGGTATGTCAATATGCTTAAAGTAATACGTTAAAGACAGTAAGTAAAAGCAATATAATATTTACTGGTAACTGGGCATGGTATCTGTTGTGTGTCCATGAATAGTACAAGAACAAATAATTTTATACAGGACACTCTTAATTTATATGGCTATTTTAATTTTTGTCCAAAACTGGATTGTGCAGACCAATTTCCTCTACTCCTTCAGTTGCATTGCAAAGCATATTTATGCTATATGTGTACACTGTAATGATGCGAGATGGCTGACTTTCCCCAGCTTTTTTGTAATAGACAGAGTGATGTTTGAAATATTGTTTACGTTATTTCAAGGAGGCGTATTCGAGGAATTACGTAATTGTTCAAGCAAGCAGTTCTCTATCTGATTAGCATCATGGCTAATTTCCTATTGAAACAGTGATCCACTTCAGATAAAGGGTACAGTTCTTAGCTCCGCCCCTTTGCACAAAGCGAGGTATCATAAATATATGTCTTTGCTCTGTTGTAGATTGATGTCAAGCACAGCCATGATACAAAGATGTTTATGGAATCCACATCATTTACTAATGTATTATTTGACTTTTTCCTGCTAAAAATGCAATACATAGATTGGAATACATAGAAAAATAAGTTATGCCTGAGGGCGAGTCATAAATGCAACTAAAGCTATTAAAAGCTTTTTTTAAAAAGGCTAGGGTTGAAAACGTTTTAACGTCCTTAATTCCATTAAAAGAGTTGTTTTCAGTACAAAATGCGGTACAGCACAAGAATTGATATCCGTAAGCTGAAATGCATTACCGGACTGATAAAACAACAATCTAGCCAGCCAATAAATATTACATGTATATTCATAAGATCATCTGAACCAAATTTAAATTCACTACTGTCTCTCCGATTTGAAGATGGCCCGAAGCAGGACAGCTTATACATGAACTGAAGAGGCCGTTTTATTTCGTTACATGTACATCGACTAATAATTCTTAAAAAACCTCAGATGGATAACAATGATTTCTAATATCAAACAATCAAATTGCCTTATACGAAAGGTGTTCAAATATGAATGCAACTAGGCCAATGTATCGCTTTCAACCACGGTTTGTACGGAATAGGTATATGTAACGCATAGAGGGTTGTGTAAGCTCTCTATTAATACAATACTTGTTTAAATCAGTTCAGTCTAGATATGACAATAGCTCCATTAATAATGTCTACTCGTGTACACTAAAGCTAAAATGGTTGGGAAAAATGTCTCCTTTCCCTGGCAAAATACGGTCCTATATCAAGAACCGCTGTACTCTTGGTATACAGGCGGAATACATATTTAATAAGATATATCATGTTTATGGGAACAATGAATTTTCTTTTTAATCTGTCACACTGTGGTGTAAGGAATTTAAAAGTGGTGTAGATTCAGTAAATGATGCCTCTCATGCACGCCGTCGGAAAACTGCAACTTCGCCAAAAATAGTTCAAAATGTAAAGGATTTCAATGCTATTGATGCAAGATTTTCAACTAGGCATATACCTAAATGCGTTGGTATCTCAGTAGTAGCTGCTCATACAATTTTCCGATGTCATTTAAAAATAAGAAGAATAAGTGCCAGATGGATACTCCATCTCCTTACAAAAGAGCAACAATTTGCTCGGGTAAGAATTGCCAAACAATTGTTGAAACAGTTCCCTAACAATAGATATTTCGCAAATATCATCACTGGCGATGAGACGTGGGTTCACTTTAATGAGCCGAAGCGAAAGATACAGAACAAAATATGGGCAACCAAAGGAATTCAAATACCTTGCATAGCAAAACGCACCATGAGCGTCAAAAAGGTAATGTATATAATTTTCTTTACAAATCAAGGTCCTGCTATTCAAATTGCCCTACGAAAGGGTAAATCTGTCAATGCCAAGTTTAAGAAAGGCAAGGTCCTTCATAAATTAAAGAAATATTTCGCAAACTATCGACTAGGAACTAGTATCCATGGTGTCAGGTTGTTGTTTGACAATGCTTCGTCACACAAAGCGTCGATTGTACGCAAATATATGAAACAAACAGGAAAAGGTTGTCGAGCTTCCTTACCTTCCTTATTCGCCTGATCTTGCCTCTTATGACTTTTTCATATTTCCAAGGCTCAAAAAGTGTATTAATACTTTCTCGGCCAGTGCATAAGTGTAAATATTTCGAGTAGCATATTTATAAGAAAAACAAGGATTAAGCTAAAACAAAACAAATGGTGCTCATCATTTATGGGTATGGATAACTTAATATTAATTGCATTTGAGATAATGTTGCCTGACCGTTTAAAGCGTGAACAGACATCTTACTATCTTAAGTAATGTACGTGTTATTCAGAAAACAAAATGTTATCAATTATGACTTCATAGTTCCAATGTATCTTAATCGAATGATGTGAGAGTAATACTTGTGTTCTATTTCGTAAGACTATCTGATATTTTTGCACAAGAGTATCACTATGTGAGTGATATCTGAATTATAAAATGAAAACGATTTGTGATAAAGAAAAGGACCATAACATTCTATAAGCAACTAAGTATAACAAAGAATATATTTCATATCATACTTTTCTGGAATTATACAAGTTGTTATTAAGGGTAATCCCTTTATACAATGTAAAACTGAAGAACACAACTTTAAGAAAGTACTTGTAGCAATGGTCTATGTCGCAGTTACCTTCCCTGAATTAAAAATAATTTATGTAGACTTCTGACTTGGTAAAGGACATTACCATGATCAAAAAATAAACCATATTGAAAAATTTTGAGTCAGGTATTCAAAGGCCTAGGTAACCTTACGTTTGACTAGATACTGCTCAATAGTTTGTTTTGCACTAAAATCTTCAAACTTACCAGATATATATAGTGTATAAAAAGAAAATTATCCCTGTTGATTTATACATATACTGCCTTTAATATATATTTGTTAAATAACTCAAAATGCTTTGAGTTGTGGTCTTGATTCAAACATGCTTGAGTTAAACCTACTTTTGGTTACTAAGTCAAAGTTCAAAGACACAGTGACCTATCATTTAAAAACCCTATTGATTCACATGAACTTGCGGTCAATAGGATAAACGGCAAGGCCGCTGAGACACAATTTTAAAAGCAAAACGTGTCCACTCAGCAACACTGACTTAGTGTCTTAAAAATTACTAGGGTTATTTCTATGACAAACACTTTTGTTAGTTTTTGTTAGCTTGTTTAAATGATTATTTTTGTATATTTCTTAGACATATTTACATCAGCGAATTCTTGTGCTGCAGACACATGTACTTGGAGGAAGAGGGTACGTTTGTACATGTATATGCGTTTTAAAGTGAACTCTTTTTTTAATCTCATATACAACATTGTTACTGTATGTGTAACCTGACGCAAACATCACTGGCAACTCAGAACTGATTGTGATGGATCTTGCTCATATTTAAATCTGATTCCACCTTTCACTGATATATTGAGTAAATTTCAACGTGATAAGGGCAAATACTCGATGAACCTTATTTGTAGTTTCTTCATGTTAATGTAATATAAGGTATACTCTCCCGTTAACCTCTTACATGTGATTTAGCAAAATATGAAACAGTATATTATGAATTCATTTAAAAACAAGAGTAGCATGCTCTCAATGAGCAGACATGCATTATCGTTTACAATCAGTTAATAAAGCTTCTAGTAAAAATACAAAATAAGAAACACAATACAAATCATAATTCCAGGGACCCGAAACTCAAACATAAATGAAACTTTGTTTTTCTGCTGCATGGGTATTCCTATGTCTAAAACCGCTTACTTCTCTTTAGGTTATAAGTTGAATACAAGGTAAATCCTAGATACTCCCATGAATCAATACTCTCATGAATCAAAAGCTTTAGAGAGTCTGGTAGAAAACAAAATCAGTACATGAGCTACAGAGAGAGAGAGAGACAGAGACAGAGACAGAGACAGAAACAGAGACAGAGAGACAGAGACAGAGAGAGACAGGGAGAGACAGAGACAGAGAGAGAGAGGCAGAGATAGAGAGAGGGAGAGAGGGAGCGACAGACAGACAGACAGATAGAGAAAGGGAGAGAGAGAGAGAGACAGAGAGAGTCCGTTCTTTGTTTATGTTTGCTTTATTTAGTGAACATGATACATTTGACTTGATCTTGAATGCAGACATGCACATTTAATCATATTACATGTACCACTTCCGAATACGACGCAGCCAGCCAGACGTAAGATTAACATTACACCCCGGCATGGTGACAATCATATGAAATATTACTCTTGTTTAAAAATAAAAGATACCGCGTGCAATGTGAAAACAAATAAAAACGAACATATATCTTGTTTAAGTTGTTTAACTTAACATGCTTGAAAGAAGATAAGTGGCAGAAATCCTATAAAAGTTTAAAATATTCAAAATAAAATATAACTAAGTGGCATTCGCAATAAATATTCAATGAAATAAATCTTACTTTAGTTAAGAAGTTTAAAATTGTTACACACATTTTACAAAAGGTCAAATTACAGGGACATTATATAGATTTAGGCTTTAAATTTCTGGTATTAATCATTGATACCTGATACGTTTTGAGTTTATAAATGTACTTAACAACTTGGTTTGTTTTTAGCGTCCGATCTTTTCGAAATGAATTTTTATATGCTATTAAGCCGGAGAAAAGCTTCCTAGATATATCCTTATCTGGCTTATGAAAAGAATATGTTAATCACAAATACTTGACACAGGTTAGAGTTCTCTGCGTTCAAGGGAGACATGTGGGATGACTTAAATTATGATATTGCCAATCCAACTACTTGCAAGTGTTTTACCGAAATGAACATCAGATTCTATAGATGAATAAAGGTCGTGAAAATGTTTAAATGCAAGAAGAATGATGACATTAATATATTTAAGAGTCTCGAGCGACATTTTCAAAGTTTTACTTGAAGGGGATATCTAGATGTTTAGACAAAGAATCCTTCTTGAGATTGAACACACTGTTTCGAGCTACACACTGATAACTGTCATCATCTCGTTTATAGTCTGAAGATCAACATCAGAAATATCTAAGTAAGTTACTACTTTTAGAACATTTAAGTACACTAAAACCTATACCGTATGCGCTGTTTGACAGCACAAAATCAAGCAATATTATTCTTGTGCATGGATATTATTGTGTCTATTTCTTTTGTTATTACTATGTAGCGTTTAGGTTGTCCTGTTTTCTTCTTCATTTATTGTGTATGCTGCAGTAAATACCAAACCTAAATCCTACATCTACAAGACAGGTGATATGTTATTATAACCAATGTTACGACTGCTGCTATAATATACCTAAATAAGACGTATTTAATGCGTTAATGCGGGAAAAAATATTGACGTTTTCGATTTGCAGCACCTGATCGTACCTGCTTTGTAATAAAGTAGAAAAGTGCATATTCATTAATATAATAGAAACATCGTTCAAAAGCATTCTGAAACCAGCAATATGTTAATATTACTAATAAAATATTTCCGATGCACCAAGTCTTAAAGAAGAATTTTCATATGTTTTTGAATACTCATGTCATAATTATACATGTATTGCATTCTATAGAGCCTCAATATGCCTTAGTTAGGCCATTGATTGTCTGATAGATTAGTCACAGAAACTTTATACTTAAAAGTTCGAATGTGGTATAAAATGCGCATTGTTTGCAAACTATGTGTGACTAAATATAAGATTTTTTTATGATATAACATTAATCATTCCAACTTTTAACTGCCTGCTTTTATTCATGGCAGATTTACATGGCTGTATCGCTTAAACAACTTGAACGTTATTTATGGCATGTGTTTGTTACAACATTATTTTTATGGTATACTTTGAGTTGTGTCACGATAAGGAAGTAAGGTATATTTCAATGTGATATGCATATTTTTGCGTAATGTCTTCTATACGTTTATCCAAAACGTTTAAAGAGCAAGTCAGTCTCGTTAGTAAACCAGTGCCCCCTTCATTACAGTAAGCATTATTATGTATTTTATTAAGCAGGTCTTTCAAGTAAAACCTGCATATTAGAAAGGCGATGTCCGGGCGTCAAACATTTAGTTTCCGCTCAATAACTTTAGTTAGGAGTGATCATTTTCCATGAAATTTGGTGTGTAGGTAGGTTGCGTAGAGAGAAATCTAAGAAATGCATTTATTGTCACTAGAGTCAAGTCAATGTGACTGTAAATTAAAATCGCAAAATGGTGTCCGCTAGGAGTGACCAATTGCAATGCAGTTTGGAGTGTAGGTATCTTGCGTAAATAGAAAGATTTATTTTGCATTTTGGGTCACTATGGTCAAGGTCAATGTCACTGTAACTAGAAATACATTTTGTCTAATTTTTCTCAGAAAACCTCCGGTGTGCAGCAAGGAAGATATCAGTTATCTACCAAAATTGTTTGTTGGCGGTTGTTGCGGTGATCGAGTAATCTGAGGCATTAGGTTCGGATTCTGGACATTACTTTGTTATACTTTTTATGCCCCCGGAGGGTGGCATATTAAAATCGCACCGTCCGTCTGTCCGTCCGTCCATCCGTCTGTGCGTCCCGACTTACAAATTCGTGTCCGGACTGTAACGATGTCATGCATTGAAGGACTTGGCACACATGTCCAACACATCAAGACGATGTGTCTCGTGCCCCACATCCCTAGCTTAAAGGTCAAGGTCACACTTAGAGTTCGAAGGTAATGGATTCCTCTATATATGCATATATGCACACATTCGTGTCCGGACTGTAACTTTGTCATGCATTGAAGGATTTTAAAATACTTTTGCACAAATGTCTAGCACATCAAGACAACGTGTCGCGTACAAGACCCACGTCCCTAGCTCAAAGGTCAAGCTCATAAGGTTATGAAGGTTATGGAATCCTCTATATATGCACACATTCGTGTCCGGACTGTAATTTTGTCATGCATCGAAGGATTTTAAGATAACTTGGCACAAATGTCAAGCACATCAAGACGACGTGTTGCGTGCAAGACCCACGTCCCGAGCTCAAAGGTCAAGGTCATACTTAGAGTTCGAAGGTAATGGATTCCTCTATATATGCATATATGCACACATTCGTGTCCGGACTGTAACTTTGTCATGCATTGAAGGATTTTAAAATAACTTGGCACAAATGTCTAGCATATCAAGACAACGTGTCCCGCACAAGACCCACGTCCCTAGCTCAAAGGTCAAGGTCATACTTAGAGTTTGAAGGTAATGGACTCCTCTATATATGCAAATATGCACACATATTAGTCCGGACTGTAACTTTGTCATGCATTGAAGGATTTTAGAATAATTTTGCACAATGTCTAGCACATTAAGACGACGTGTCGCGTGCAAGACCCACATCCCTACCACAAAGGTCAAGGTCACACTTTAGAGTGTATAGGTAATGGAATCCTTTATATCTGCATACATTTGTGTCCGGACTATAACTTTATCATGCATTGAAGGATTTTAAAATAACTTGGCACAGATGTCTAGCACATCAAGACAACGTGTCGCATGCATAACCCACGTCACTAGCTCAAAGGTCAAGGTCATACTTAGAGTTCAAGGTAATGGATTCCTCTATATATGCATATATGCACACATTCGTGTTCGGACTGTAACTTTGACATGCATTGAAGGATATTTTAAAATAACTTGGCACAAATGTTTAGCACATTAAGACGACGTGTCGCGTCCCTAGCTCAAAGGTCAGGGTCACTCTTAGAGTTTAAAGGTAATGGAATCCTTTATATATGCATACATTTGTGTCCGGACTATAACTTTATCATGCTTTGAAGGGTTTTAAAATAACTTGGCACAAATGTCTAGCTCACACTTAGTGTTTAAAGTAATGGAATACTGTATGCATGGTTACTCTGTCATGCATGGAAGGATTTTAAAATTACATAGCACATTTATCGAGCACATGGAGAGGACACAGACTGTGAGGCACCTCTGTCGGGGGCATTCGCCATTTGTGAGGGACAGCTCTTGTTTAGATAACAGTATCAGATAAATTATGCTCTATCATTGAAAATGTTTGGTTACATCATATCAAAATAACAAAACTATCACATATACGTTTTAAGCTTTATTAAATCAGTATAAACAGTCATGCTAACAAACAATAAGCATTTTGTTTAAAATGTTTTGTTCTGCGCTCTTAACGGCAAGCTAAATTAAGACCCGAACACGTAGATAGTATAAACTACAGATCATAAGTGTACACATGAATCAAATGAAAAGAAATACACATAGCTGTCTTGGAATTTGCCTTGGCCATACATCGCTCTCAATACAATCAACAGAGAATATTTAAGAAGTCACAGTAAATTTTTACGACGTTATTTACCCCTTTATTGTTAATATAAAGCATTTACAAAAAACAAACTTTTAAAAAGAACTATCTACAAAGTTTTGCTGATATATGATGCTACATGTATTTAAATATATGACCATTATCTTCACCATACGTTGTTTATGTACTTCACTTACTATATGTTGATTTTGATATTGTAATATGCTAATAATCGGGTTGTCTTTTGACAATTCTAAAAAATAACCCCACTATATGAAACAAAGACTACTGATTAGGGTTTGAAAAGTGACGATGGGCTCCATCCCTGGTATCCATACTTAATTGGAATAAACCTGATAGAAGGCCATCTAAATAACGATAAACTGTTTTAATCCGATCACTGGAGCTCAAAAGTGTGTCCACGTTTCCCATTTATCAGAGCTTTTGCATAACATAATAACTATAAAAAGACACTAATTATGAAACAAGAGGGCCACGATAGCCCTATATCGCTCACCTGAGACCTACTTATGACCATATGTGACCAAACTCCAACCCTAAATGAAAATTAAATGACAAATGCAACATCTGTTGCATACACTATAGTTTTCCAGGACTTGACCCCATGATATAGGTTTTCAACTAGATTTTATCATGGCAGTCATTCTGGCCAAGTTGCATAAAGATCCAGTGAAAAATGCAGCCTCTATCGCATACAAACAGGTAAGTGTGGACAGACAGACGACGGACACCAGGCGATCACAATAACTTACCTTGAGCACTTAGTGAGCTAATAATGTGCATTGTCTCTTGTTAGAGATGCTTTCCATAGCAATTTGATGATTTCCAGCCCCAGACAAGAATGCAAAAGAGTGCAATATATACTATATGTATAAACAATGTAATATAATTTGTACAGAACATGTGGCCTCTAGAATGATAACAAGGATTTTCTTAGATTTGACCATGTGACCTAGTTGTTGACCCCACATGACCTAGTTTCAAACATGGTCTATACTATCAAGACAAACATTCTGACTAAGTCTCATTACTTCCGAACAAACGATGTGGCCTATAGTGTTAACAAGGATATGTTTTGCAATTTTTGTTACATCAGGGGCAGTAACTCAAGGAAGTATTATTCCGATCTGGCCCATAATCAAATTCATCTGATAACTTGTGGTCATACACACTCAATCCACATTTGGTTATGATTGATCAATAACTGTAGTGTACATAGTGTAAACAATATGAAATAATGCAACTTTTGTTACATCAGGGGCAATAGATCAAGAAGTACTGGTCCGATCTGGCCAATAATTGAACTCATCAGAGCACTTTTGGTCAAACTAATTCCATTCACATTTAGTTCTGATTGCTCAAGAAATGTACTATACAGCTTGTAAACAAAGTGAAAAATTGCAATGTTACATCAGGGGCAATCACTCTAGAAGTACTGTTCTGTCCTTGCCCATAATTAAGCCCAGCCGAGATTTTGTGACCATACACATTACCTCTAAGTTTGAAAAAGATTGCTTCGGGATTGCGGATTCTAAAATGTAAACAAACTAAATGTGAACGGACGGACAAACGGACGACGGACATCAAACGATCCTAAAAGCTCACCGTGAGCACTTCGTGCTTTGGTGAGCTAAACGGCAAAGTCAATGTTAAAACGCCTAGTTTTAGATTTCTCCTATGCGCGGTAGTTGAAGGACGCAACTATTTTCAAGGTATGATCATTCTTTTTCTAGCGGTCAAAAACAGTGAAATATTTCATGTAATAATGCTTTTCATGATGCATGGTTTGTTTATGTATGTGTTTGATATAGCCAATCTACAATCAATGGTTCTTTTCGTATCAATTTATAACATTTGGAAGGAATAAACATGACATGAACTATTGCTTGCATTTGTTATGGTAAGTTCTTCAACAAATTGTCCTTTTACATCTATTTACAACATATGTGCATCAATTCTACAGAATTACTCAAGTTGCCGTTAGGAGAGCAGACGTGAAAATATGTGACAGCTGTCCCAGAACATCAAGTATTCATTTACGAAGTGTATTATTGGAACTTTGCATGTGCGTAATATTATCAATCATAGCCAAAAACATGTTTTATGCCTCATAGTAGGTGTAAAATAATACTAAACATCGTTCAGCGGTCTTTTCAATCTTCACATACTCAATAAATATAAACTCATGATATGTGTCATGTGGGAGATATTAATTTCGAAATTTACAACAGTATGTGATAGTAATTATTAACTTATCGTTTCTTTTATAAATTGTTATCAGAAAACGAGATAATGACAATAAAACATAACATTTTGGCTCATGCCAACCAAATGCTGCCAAGTATTATATTCACTGTGTATTAAGTTTCCTTGAAAATATAAGAATACTATATAGTTAAAAAATGTCAAAGTAGTCAAAGCAACTTTCTAACATTTACTGTAAACTTACATCGATAGAATCGTTCAAAGCTTCATGACATAAACATTTTTTTTCTGGGACATCCAACAAACAAGCATTATAACAATAGATAACAAAAAATAACAATGCAAGAAGGAAATAATATGAAAAAACACGTAAAAAAGCGAGTGCATTAAAACTGTTTATTTATGATACATGTGCATAATATTTGAAGCGCTATTGCATTTTATAATGAAGTTATTACATGTAACGGTTTGTATAAGTAATTTAGAGTCGACGATCGTACCAAGAAATATGACTAACCAATAACAATAGCTAACGTACAAACTTAAGAATATCAACACGGCAGGTAATTGATATCTACATGTAATGTATGTACATTTATTCTACTTAGTTTGCTTAATCAGTTGTTAGTGGGGGTTTACACCTTCCAAGTGTCTTGTACAAGACGTTATGATAAGTACTATTTATGTCTTGTACATTAATTTTTCAAGTAAAATAAACACCCACATTTGAGCAACTTTTGTCAGAATTTATGTGACATAATATGCGATAATTTTCTTGCATGAGAATAGAGCCTGTTCTATTTTTTCACAATTTCTTGGCTGTCAAATTACTGATAAGAAGTGTTTAATGGGAAAAACAGGTGTGGGAGAGGTAATTCAGGTACATTTTTTAAAATTGTGTACACAATGGCTTGGTCAAAGGACAAAGTTGACCAACTGATCAATTTATACCAAAAAAGGGAACATTTATATGATACAAGTGCAAAGTACTATCCCACTGAACAAAAAGAGAGTTTTTAAGATGAAATTTAAAAGCCATTTTAATATGTATTGGTCATTCAATTAAAGGTTTTTCAAGTTGTTTTAAAACATAATCTATCAATTTCATATTTTCTGCAAAAATTAAGAAACTATTTTGTGATTAATTGTCAAAGCAATTCTTGCTAGATCTTGTGTAGAAAAATTTCTTGTACAAGTCATAACTTTGCCTTATCTTTAATGTCTTGTACAAGAAACTTGATGTATGTAAACGAAGCCTTATATCATAGTATTTTATTGATTAGTAATTGTTTTATGCTAGTAGCTACTAATTGTATGATTGGCATGTACATGGAAGTTTAAAAAACAACATGTTTTAACTGTTTTATTATGACTGTAGGCACTAGCAAAATATACCTAATGAGAGTGGTACGTGTGCTTGTTAGATATTCAGACATTTACTGATCATTGAACAACCTTCTACGGCATATATTGAAGGCTTGAGGATAGGCTAAACAAATTCATTTTTCACTTCGACCTTTCAATGTTTGACGACATGTTATAGTACCTTTAAATCAAAAGTTGTGAAGTGAAGTTTAATACACGAAATCCTTCTCCGTTAGCACTTAACATCAATAATAAATTAAGTACCAAAGCAATCATCTACTTCAGTCAAAGGTTTATTTGATGTCGGTAGTCAGAATAATCACAATAAATCTTTATACCTAACATAAAATGGACAAAATCATATATCTTATTTAAACAAAGTCATTGTTATACCCAAACAACCTTAACTAAATTTGACTAAAACATTTCTGATAAATCAAAAGCATTGTGACAAAATAGCCACTAAGTGCCTTGTACACGTGATTTCTATCAACCTATTTGTATGGTCTTAAATGTTTGCTTGTATTCGTCAGCCGAGGGTATATCTTGGGATATACAACGCGTTTATGTTTACACAATTTAATTTGAAACACATTTAGTGGCTTCATTAAATGACAACTATTCTAAAATCTTTTGAAACATCAATATCATTTACGCAAAATCATCTTTAAATGTATCTGCTCAATCAACTTCACTATCAAAGGCACGTACTTCAAGACATTTAATAAGAAGAAGATATTGATTTTGAAGGAAAACCTTTTAAGATCGGTCTTATATTTTAAAACAATTCTCTGTTAAACGAGTTTTATTCGTGATGCTTTATATCTGTTTTAAATCACTGTGACGTATGTGTCACCTTCAAGTTGATCTTTAATTCAAATGGCGTTCCTTAAAATTAACATACAAATGTACATTGTTTCATGGTCATACGTAATGATATATACACTTAACAGTTTTACATTTATAAACGTAATGTAATACCGATACTCCATCAGCTTCTTCAGATGTCTGTCATTAAACGAAATACCGGAACATAATTCATCTTCACAAAACTGACCTACCATACATGTGTATGTACATATTATTATATTAGCACCCTATCGTTAAAACAAAATTAAAAAGGAAAATGACTTTATGTAAGCAAATGTAAGATATTTATATTTTGTTTTTGCTCTGTCTGTATTAGTTTGTCGATCGTAAAAGGAAGGCACTGTGCTATTTATGTGCTGTGAAATGTTCACACAAAGTCACATCTGTGATACCGCTTTCGTTCGGATCGCAATTACACGGAATTATGGCTCAAACAAACTGATGTAGTCACTGACTGCTTGGTAACAGAATTTTAGTTGTTCCTATAAGAAACAATCATACTCAAGTTTATCACTTGTTACATCTTTTGAAAACAATACATCTAAACATATTCTGAACAGCCTATAAAAATAATCAAAGAAAGACCAAACTTGTAAAAATACACTGAAAGTAAGCAGTTTAGATTTAAAGTCAGACAAAGATAACAAATATTATGATAAGTTGATACCGTGCTTGTTATCGCTGATTGTCTTCGGGTCCTCAAATGTCTCACTGTGTTTAATACGCTGACTTGTCCTTCGTATCTGATCTTCTCCATCAAAATCGAAACTGCACAATATAGTGCACTTCTTTCATTTGCTTTTCTGTAATACAAAATACTCTTTCTATTGAAATATTCTACCCTTTGAGTAATTGTTTACTATCAATTAAAATGTAATTCTGTCCTCCGATGATTCAATATCTGCAAAAATTAATTGCAAAGCACATTCGGCTTTGTACTGTACGTTTATTTTTGTTTTTTTGAAACCGTCACTGAATCGTGAAAAATTTAATGGCACGCATAATTTGAACTGTAATCAGGGTTAAATTGTCAAACTTTAATCAGTTACTAATCAATAGATTGTACGCACTAATTGTTTGTTGTTTCTGCTGCCATACAACTATTTGTTGATGGTCTGTTATAATTAAACCTGGGTTTTTATTTTTGATGATTGCATTTTTCCGACATATTATAGAGTTTTAATAAATTGGCTTACACCTGTAAATGCATATAGGTTCGGGGAGCAAACAGCTTACGGAAAATAGCAGATACACATTGATATTTCGTAAGTAATCTTTAAGAGTTTGCAAATATTAGTGACCTGGTAGATTAATTTACTTAAAAAACTATTAATAGTTTGTATACAAGGTTATACAAGACTTTTACAGGCAATGGACAAGAACACAAGATCTCTCCCCGCCAAACTGATCGGCATATTCCTCAACATCTTTCACAAACTGTACAAACTCCTTTGCATCTGTTGGCGTGTCATTTCCTCTCATCCATTTCTTGTACTGGAAATGGTATGCCTCCTTCTCTCCTCTTTCAAACTTAAACGAAAATCGTGTTAAATTGCTGACTAGAAAATTAATTTTATCGTCATTGTTTCGTTTAATGTAGACTACTCAATAGACATTCAAGTATTCCTGATGTCATGTTTCGTGTGAGTTGCAGCGTTGCAGCGACGTTATCCTCTTAGCAATAAACAAAATCAAACGGATGAGATAACAGTAAAGAAGATAGAAAACATGTAGCATTATTATCGTAATATTGTAGCAAAAAAGGAATGAAATTGAAAACGCGCATACGTTTACTGTGTTTTAGATATTTTGTTTAAAACATTAAATTATTTATTTGTTACATCATTTGTTATATACACGTATACTTTAATTAAAGAAAAGGTATCAAGATATACGTTTCCAACCTTTCCACTATTTCTAATCTTCATTCTCCTAACGGTATAGTGCAGTCTTGTTTCCAGTGTCGTGCAGGATACACTGAGGTCCCCACATGTAAGTGTGTGTCCGTCAGCTGGGAGATACATTCCAACTTTCTAAAATTGTATAGAAAATAGGTCAAAATATGTATGGAAATCACAATTTGTTTAACTTTACTTCAGATTACTTTTAATGAATATATGCAAATGGTTCGGTCATTTGAACAATGCCGTCACGAATAAAAGCAGAAAAGTTATTGTTCCTTGTTTAACGTATCAAAATGAATGAACATAGATGTACCATTCCTGGTTCTGTTAGATCCTCCAGTGTGACAACACAACAGCACTCTTCTTGGTATATCATGCATACGAAGTCTGACACATTGCCAGGTAAAGGAGACTGCGCCGATATAAAATGATCATTTTTCTTGAAGCTCTGAAGCGTACAATATGTTACGGATTTAGTGTGATTTATTATAACATGATGTACGAAATGGTAATAAGACGGACGTTTTCCTTCCATGTTGAAAAATTTGTGACCGGAAATGCTTGTTCATTACATTAATGTGTAAAGTAACTGTAATATCTCTGTGCGTTTTATTGAAACCCAGTGAGTAATTTATAATAGTATAGTGTATAGTATAAAACAATTTAGTATATTAGAGATGATATAACGATGGAAAAGTTAATAAGAATATTTATTTTTTACTTTTTGCATTTGTATTACGTGCTTTCAGAGATTGTAGAGCTAGTGTTCATTAGTAATAACATTAAACATACCATAACAAACCGTTCAGAGTCAATGAACTGGCTCAAAGTAGAAACGTCTAGTTGTAGTAAAAATATAAAAAAAAACTTAAAACGTAGTAAATAACATACATTGACATAAACAGCGTTGATATAATCAGGGTCATCTACCTCTCTGTTCAGATACAGATGTACACGTTTTTTATTACCTACAAAAAATAGTATTTGAAAAGTTATGTATTAGCACACGAACTGTTTTGAGTTTGCACTGTCTTTCGCTGCGTTGCAACATGGTTATGTATAGCACAATTCATATTCATGGGAGAAGGACACACATGATTAAATAGAAAATACCTACAAGATTCCAAACTTTTTTCAGCATGGTTATTCTTCGTTTTTGGTCGATTGTTTTCAATCGATCAAATGTTAACAGAGTATAGAATCCTTATGGCGGATCGAACAACATACAAACAAGTAGTTCCATATATTCAGTTGTTATGCATTATACTTCTTCTGTTTTCGAAATCATATTTTTATCAAAATGTGACATGTGACTTTTCTTGTCGACTCCATATAATATTTGCTTTTTGCAAATATATAAATGCATTTAGTAGTCAATTTTTCTTACCTGGAACGTCCGCTCCGTGAAGATTCTGCTTCACAAGTTTTTTGTTTCCAGCTATTGCGTTTATTTCTTCTTTATTGCCTGTCTCTAAAGAATGCTTCATTTGCTTAATAAAAAGAAAATCATTAGTAGATTGTTTCAGAAATTATTTAGAAGAATGTCGTAAGTTACTGTTTAAAACCGTGAAACTTTAAGGTCAAGTTATATTAAAAAGCTTTTAGGACGGTACGTATATCAAATCGAAAAACAATGTAGTACAAGTATAGCTGGAGATCTGTAAGTAATACAGGAAAATCATACCGGGTTTCAAATCTTGTCATTGTAGTGTACATTCTCATGAGTTGCAAAAAAGAGCGTTTCGTTGCGAATGATCCGTATCAGTCATTCATACTATTTTAGTTTCGGTATACAAACTGTATTTCAGTTTTATGGTAGAATTGCCTTTGTCCAAACAAGAAAAGTAATGCAAGGCATAATTTGCATACTGCCCTGTGGTGCTGTGTTAGAATTGTAACCACTGTGTGCCTTGCGTGTATCGCAAAAGGCGACTTAATGGGTCTGGTGAGCTTAGGTCCAATTCATAACAACACATTTAATGAGATATGTTGTAATAAAATTGTCGGCGCGATGTCGATTCAACTAAATTGACCAAGTCTATTAATCCTCGCTTTTGAAGTGTTTACCTTAACACTTTTTTTGGTTATAAACATACACTATATAATTATACATGTATCAATATTTTGCATAATTTTATAAATCTTAATTTCATCTAATTAATGATTTCCAAATAATGTAGACATACTTCAAACTGTTTGCTATACATATTGTTGTTTGTCGAAATCACATACTCCTGGAAACTTTCGACAGGAATCATTTCAGAGTCAAAGTAAAGACTGTTCACCAATGCTTTGAAAATGTAGATGTACTGTTCCTGCAAATAAATATGTGTTCGTTCAAAAACCGCAATGATGATCCTGATGTTCAGGATATTGTTGACGTTTATATGGTACATCCTACATGCAAGGGAAGTGATTGCATCATTCGGAAAAACTTCAAATATGTTTGAAACCGGCAATATTTATGATATGCGGACACTGATTTGTAAGAAAATCTCAACTAACCAGAGTTTGAACCATGTTCACCCTTTGTTCTCGCATGCTGTTAATACATTCAATTACATTTACGGAACTCTCACACTGCCCTTGTTCAGTGAGCCTATCGAGAGCTATAAATGTCCCTGTCCGTCCAATTCCAGCGCTGAAATGTACATATTTGATTTTTCATTCTTCTCAAAGAATCAACTCACACATTTTAAATTCTTAAATCGCTGAAAAAAGCATTCTTCAAACAATCACTTGTTTATGCTGAGGAATTATGATCAACAGATGAAACGTTTCTTTGTCTAAAGTAAAAAAAAGATAGAATGCACTTGCGATTTCAATTTATTCTTTCCTCGAAAGAGCACCACGATATGGACATTTTTCTAATGACAACGTACATGTTTCTCTTCTACGTAACTGTTTCATGAAATACACAAATCAAAATGTTGTTGCCTCACGGATATGTACATTTAAGTTGTACAAATTATGTATGTCAGCTGAGCAAATTTCTGAATGCGTTTATTTGAACTCTTTCTAATTCGATATGGTAAATTACATCGAAATCCTTGTCAGCTTATTTAGAAATTCTATATTGTTTAAGCCCCTCTGAAATGCGTTGTTCGAAACAGTGAACGATACCTGCAGTGGACAACTATAGGGCTATTCCTGTATTTCGGAGTTCTTTTAACTCTGTCTCGAAATTCTATTAGGCTTGTTACATCCTCGGGCACTCTTTTGTCCGGCCATGCAGTGTAATGGAGTTGCGTTATTTTCCACCATTCTTGTTTCTATGTATATGAATTTCAACTTACGATATAAGTAAACATCATAATTTTTATCTGAAGGTAAAAGATGAAGACATACTATTTTTTGTAAGATAGATTACTTGTAGCAAAACCCGAATGATGAAAAGTCTAAAGAGACAACTACTCTTTGACTTTCAGTACGAAACACAATTTTAAGATACAAGGAATGTCAACTTTGTAAATGTTGAGGGTAAACAAAATGAAACTAAAGCTATCACTTCTGTTATCAAGCACATCTGCAATTAACTTTTACATTGGCTACTTTTTATTTATACCACGTTTTATCAATTTCGCTGCCATATAAACCACAACTCTTGTCCTGAATACACAACAAACTAGTATTTTGGACAATTATTTTTTATGGTATTCATGTGCGCAAACACTCATTACAATTCCCTTAATCAAAATTGAATACTAATTCCTGACTCAATATTTTTTGGAGAGACATATTCAAACATATTTGTCATTTTTTTCTCCCACCGCAAAGCGGAAGGGAGGGGCTTATATCAATGATATTCGTCCGTCCTTGAAAGATATATCTCTCAAACAATTTGAAGGATTTACATACAATGTATAACTATGGTCAAATAATCCGTCTCATCTGCATATCCCGTGTCACGAAACCGTTCACACAGGCTCAGTGCAACACTTAGGGTTATTGCTTTTCATGCCTATTCCTTAACGCCTAAAGCCCTTGAAGGTTTTTTCATATAACTTATAAATCAGAATGTTTATCTCATCAAGACGACGTTAGAAACCTATGTCTCATTCCCACCAGCTTAAAGTCAATGCTACACTTAGGGGTCATTGCTTTTTGTTCCCGCTCCATAACTGCTAAACCCCTTGAAAGAATTTAATATAACGATGATCAAACGTTCATCTTATCAAGGCGACGTGCAGCACCCATGTTCCAACCCTTTCCTGTCCGCTTCATAACTTTTAGATGGAGTTTCCTGAAACTTTGGTGAAATCATCATTTCATCAATACGACGTGCATAGCTCATGTCCAAACTCCACTGACTCAAGGCCAAGGTCACACTTATGAATCATTATTTGTTTAACCCCATAATCACTCTTATACCCCTTTAATGATTTCAAGACATTTATCACTTTATCTTCTCAGATAAATGACATATTTTATGTTCCAACTTAACCGACTTTAAAGATCAAAGGTCATCCACTTGATCTTTCATACTGCATTGTTATGAATAAATTATTACAATGTTTGCTGTATGTCTTATTAATATAATACAGAACTGACTAATATAATTACATTATATACGATAGCTCAGTTATTTCCAGGGCTGAATCTTTGTATTATTTTGAGAAGAGCTTATTCACTCGGATAGAACTATTGTTATTTTAGAAGTGTGCGTAATACCCTAATGTCTTGAATAGGAAATCGACTACCTACATATCATTGCTGTTGCTTAAAAATATTAACTAAAAGTAATAAAATTATGAACTAAATAATACACGTAATAAATAATCAAGATATTGCGTACGGATGACATGGTTAAGGACCTTGAGGTGTACTCGGCAAATATTTCCTCTTTGTCACAGGATACGTCTATGTCGCCAAACAATAAAGTAACACCAGGATCAGGCCAGTACTGGTCGCATTTCATGCCCTAAGAAAGAGATGTATTTCACGGATGTACATAATTTACTTCCAGTATCTACATGTATGTGTGGACATTTCGTCTGCTTTATATTCAACGCGGATGTTTTAATGTATCTCCTTATCTAAAGCATTATCAACAACTTCGGAAAACTACATACACCTCTCATTTTGAGACAGAAAAGAACAATACATACATACAATAAATACTTTCTTTCGTGTCAAAGATATAGTCAAACATCTATTGTGCCGTTCGGTACATTGTACATCTCGTTTTTTAAATTATTATGTACATAAAATGATATTTGATCGAAGATATATGAAATGGATGGCAAATACTTAGGGAAATTTTAAATACTGAAAGACTGAAGAATTAGCATGTTCAATGGTCAGCGATGTGTCTTATTCAATTACTCGAATACTTAAATAAGTAATTCGTGCATAATGCAGTATTAATCAGAACAAGAACATTTGCGAGCTGATTCATACTTCTTGGGAGTTATATAAGTTCTGTTTCAAAACGTTTCATTGTCCGAGAGATAAGTTATGTACCATTTAAATTCGACAAATTATCACACAGTTATGGAAAATGACAAACTGCAAATAGGTTAGAAGCATGGCTATGATTTGAAATAGCAAATTGTAAAATGTTGATAATATTTTACCGATGGTTCGTGTAGGTTTGTTAACATGACAATTATATCAGTCTTCTCATACCAAACCATCTTCCAGAACGTTTTAAAATTGTCAGTTGTTTTTGTTGTTGGACCTAGAATACAACTACCGTAGTTATATTCAAATTAACGACACCTATATACAAACGATTTTGTTATATTAAGGATACTGGATGCCAATAGTGAAGTTATTTAGATGTTTTTAAACTTTGTTAATTATCCAAAAAGAATAGGTCTATCCTACCTTCTTAACTTAAATTGTTGTCGTTTTAAAATAATTACAATTATTTCATAACTTGTGAATGGGTTATACATACAGTGGACAAACAATTGTGAGTCACCATGCTTGTTTTTAAACGGCCGTCTCTAGATCGGGCGTACCAATGTGATTACACAATGTACCTTGAGTGGATCGGGCGTACATTTCAATTTTCAAACTTGTAGTGTTATCCAGTGATCACCATCCCAAAATGTGAATAAGAAATATTATCTCGGTCAAACTAATTTTTACTGTACGAGATCGGTGTTGTTTTCGGGTCGGAGAAGTCGCGCACAAGTAAATTCAATTACAATAACTTCTGGTATTTTGAATAGATTTCGATCTTTGACCGAATTTGTTTTTGTAAGGGACACAATATATGATTTTTTCATTGATTGTGTAGAACGTCGTCTGATTTGTTTACGTCATAATTGTGACATCATCAGTATTTGAAAACTAGGATAGAAACGCTCCAGTGATGATCTAATGATTTGACCTAGGAACTAGGAATTAAAACTGACTCAGGTGCTTTTCAAGTGCAAATAGGTCTACAGAAAATAATCTAATGTTTTATTTATCCTATCATTTGTTTTTCATTTACCAATCATAGTATATCATCTTATGTTTTCTTATTTTTGCCTACACATCTATTTCTTGCCAAAATAAATTGAATGATTATAAGCAAACAACATGTACATGTCATCATAAAATCGAAAAATAACTGTGAAAGTTTAATTTTCTAAATAAACATATTGTTTATGCGTATTAGTTTTCTTTGTTACCGTAATTTCCGGACAATAGTTCGCTTCACTATTTTAGAAATACAACATATAAGCAGCTCCAGAATATTGGCTGCGGCTGATACGCCGAATATGATGCAAGTATCAAGGCGTTAAAAACAAGCCGCCCCTTTGTGGACATGACAGTTAAGGTATAATTAATCACACTAGCTCATCTGCTGATATGCGATAGTATACGGTAGTTAATTTACCCACGAAGGCTGTATGAGGCGTAAAAAAATGTTTGTTTCAGGTTTCCCGACCTACCCTATTTTTTTTGCCCTGACCCTAGAACATTTTTTGCGTGTTAATATTTTTTAGTATAAATTCATTAAAAGCTATGTTGAATTTGATTTGTTTGATAATAAAAATTCCAAAACAAAATTGATTCCCTACCTACCTACCTACCCTATTTTTATGGGGCACCTGAAACAAACATATTTTTTTTAGGCCTGAGTTGGAACGTATTGGTGAACTGTTTTCAAACAGCGTAAAAACTTAAATGTGCCATTCTGTGCACTCAAATACCAATCTAAAACATAAAAAATATCATAAAGGTCGTTTGGAACTACCAATTCAAAAAAATAAAAAGGTCATGTAGGCTGTTTGCCGCATAGGCCACATCTACGAATATTCATCTTTTATAAAAAGATTTTATTATTTTTTTGTAAAAAAATGTTTGTTTCAGGTTTCCCGACCTACCCTATTTTTTTGCCCTGACCCTAGAACATTTTTTGCGTGTTAATATTTTTTAGTATAAATTCATTAAAAGCTATGTTGAATTTGATTTGTTTGATAATAAAAATTCCAAAACAAAATTGATTCCCTACCTACCTACCTACCCTATTTTTATGGGGCACCTGAAACAAACATATTTTTTTTAGGCCTGAGTTGGAACGTATTGGTGAACTGTTTTCAAACAGCGTAAAAACTTAAATGTGCCATTCTGTGCACTCAAATACCAATCTAAAACATAAAAAATATCATAAAGGTCGTTTGGAACTACCAATTCAAAAAAATAAAAAGGTCATGTAGGCTGTTTGCCGCATAGGCCACATCTACGAATATTCATCTTTTATATGTATAGGCCGCGGCCTATTGTCAGGAAATTACGGTATATCATTTTCCATTCACCTGTAGCAATTTTGAAGCAAAATTTGAGAAAAAGTGTTTTTCATTTTTTTCATACTCATCCACTATCCACATACTGTTAATAATACTTGTTGTTATGGTTTGACACGTATTAAACATTTGTAAAACGTGAAAAAAATGTTTTCAAAGTGCTCTATATTCACAAAAACATGCCTAGCTTCAAAAACCAATGGACTTATAAAATATATGTATTTGACGACATACGCCAGTTTCATTTTGCGGCAACAACGTTATCACTTGGCTATAGAAAATAACAAGTTTAGTTGTAGCACCCTCTTCTCTTCAAGGAAAAGGTAAGGTCGATTGACGAACGATTGAATATCATTTATTGACACTGTGATATTCAGTGTACACATTTTCAAAATTGTTTGATGAAACTCATTTACATAGTCTCATTAATTCAATTATGTTCATAGATGCATCTTAAAAATAGATTCTTACAATTGTGTTACAGAAAAGTACTACATGTAACATGTATTCTAAACATATCTACTAAGACTGAAGTAAAAATCTCACTTATCATATAATAGTTCGAATATCATATAAAAAAGTGCTCCTTAGAACATAATTCTATTTTTTGTTTAGAAAACATTTATCCTTTAATTGGATTACTTGATATCCTGTGTATATTGAGTAATTTCCTTCTTGTCCTATGAAGAAGAAAAAAGATTTGAACTTACCTAGAGATGCAATGTATGCGTTGTTTTTGGCATATCCCTGAAATAACAAATACAATCTTTAAACACCAGTGCCAGTAAATTGTTCATTGCAATACGTAATTGCTGTTATATGACTAGACATGATTGATTCAAAAGACAACTGAATACTACACTACTTTGACAGATATTTTAAAACTTAAAATAAAACACGCCCTAAATGTACCATACATACGTGAATATAGCAAGCATTTATGAAGAAATCAGGCTGACCCAGTATCTTTACTCTTGAATGGTCATCTGCAAGTGGGAAAATACCAGTTAGAATATAATCTATCTAAATAATATTCTATTTAATAATACATGTAGTAAATGATAATTACTTGAAAGAAGGTGTAGACTCCGCTTTACATTCCGCTTGCCATTCAATATTTAAAGCCATACTCTAAGGAATAACTCATTTCTAATATGTGTCATTTTCAAAAGACAATCATGAATTTCACTTTATACGGAGGTCGACATCATTTAAAGTGTGTTATTGAATATTTCGATTTTATCTACTAATATTGACGGTTCGGCAATAAACCCTGCTGTGTTGTTTCTTTGCAGTATTTTGTTGGATATCCTCACATTCATGTAGTAAAGCATGTTACCCAACACTCTTAGCTTAAGTTTAAAACAAATCTCCTCTTTATAAAATGTATCAATTAAAGTGAATAATCTGCTATTTAATAGTCTCATTTGTCCTATTTGAAATGAAAGATAAATGAAAGTAATGAATTTACGTAACGAATATGTTTACTACATTTTCTTTGTTGACTGAATACACTATATTTAAATATGATACTATAAGAAATTTATTGTCACAAAAGAATCATTCTCTAAAATGCAATTTATTTATTTCTTGAATGAATAATTAATATATTAAGCTCTGTGCCGTTTCACCTGAAGTATCGTCCCGGAACCCAATTGTGGGATTAAAAGAAATATCAAATATATCTCGAAACTTCCGTCGAAAAATATTAAAAAGTAGCATTACTTAATATAATATGAATTAGGGCCATTGGAAACATGAATACAATCTATGATGAACGGGTATTAAAATTATGTGGTAAGAAAAATGAAAATGAAAACAAATGTATGATAATGCATAAGGCGTGTAAAATACAAAAAAAACATTGCTTACAATCAAACACCTGATACACACAAAACGGGACAAAATAGAAACAACCTCTTGATCAGTATTTAAAAAAAAACAAAAACAAAAACAATCACACATATTGAAAAGTATTACTAATTATGTAATACAAACAAATAAAAATCTGTTAAGTCAAATCAGAAAGAAAAACTTATTTTTGGTATTGAAATGAAAGTCTTCTATCAAATCTAGAAGTTAAAGTAAAGGCAACCAATAATTTATTCTTATTTGTAGAACAATAAATAACATAAGCAGGGATGTCTTTCTACATTTGCATAAGACAGCGTTTGCTGCTAATATAAAAAGAATTATGAGGTTAAGAGGAAATTGCAGTTTTTACTTCAGGAATGTGTAATAAATGACCCGCCTAATATTTATTAAACTAAAGTTAATTGAGTGGGCATATGATACTTATATTTTACCAATTGCTACTAGAAAAAAACTGTATACATAAACGTTAAGTGAACTAAGTATTCAAGGTTTATATGTAATGTTTTATAAGAACTTAGAATTCAGAACTTCAAACGATTCACGACAGGAAACATGACAAATATCTATATTGCAAGGATTGTCTAAACCTTACACTTATAAAAGTCTGTTGAGATTGAAAGGTCTTTTTCCTCTTGAAGTTTTTTTCTTTCTTTAAGAAAATAACTCCATCGAAAAATTGTCTCAATCAAAGCTCATCTCAACAAGATAGAGTCAAGGGAATGAGAAATTGTGAAGATGTTGTAATTGTTGAGAAAAGACATGAGTAATGACTCTAATGACTCATGCCGGTCTATCATAACCTCAATACGAGCTCGAAATAGTTACCACAGTTTTACCTTTTGACATTACCTCGTCCCTCTTTCCTCCCGTGTAAGCAGCTGATCTAAAAATCAACAAAATTACTTTATCACAAACAAATACAAGCGTACTTTTTTATTTACTTACATGGATAAATCCCGTTGTATCTATTTAGCGCTATGTTTTCTGGCTTTCTGGCACATGTACATGGTTTTTGTAGGCCCGTGGGTAATTTCTGATTTTAAATATAAGAAAAGAAAGTCATTTTGAAATTTAAGAACATCATAACAAAATCATAACATTTAACAAAATATCTTTATGACGAGTTCGGGGGCTACATAATGCGTAATCTATATATCGCAATTAAATCGCGTTCCAGTGTTAAAACTTTAACAAAAAACTTATTACATGACCAGAAAGCTATAATTGTAAAACGGGTATCGTTACCGTAAATTTATATCGACCATTAAACGTAAAATTTTAATGACATCTTCTGTAAACAACACCGTTTTGGTTGTCCATAAACTGAGACGTCGCGCAT
The DNA here is from genome assembly GCA_022818135.1 of Saxidomus purpurata. Lineage (NCBI taxonomy): Eukaryota > Metazoa > Mollusca > Bivalvia > Venerida > Veneridae > Saxidomus > Saxidomus purpurata. The sequence goes on from JAFMSR010000028.1 coordinate 307,351, forward strand.
GCTAACCCGACACAAAGACGTAACGTAAAAATAGCGATTTCCAGCGTCAGCTTAAAACTGCGTTAATTTTTGGTCGTTTTTAATCATGTTGAAACTAGAAGAATTGTGTACTCAATATCTTTATCAAAAGAGTCAAAGGGTTTACAATATAAATAGAGCTCTAACAGTTTTGTAGTACGTGTATTCTATATACGTGTATATTTCTTGTTTTTGATCATACAAAATTATTTTAAATATTTAGAAAACATTTAACTCAAATGAGCGTATGAAGCCTTTAATTCATGCGTCTAAATATATAACTACAATAATCAAAGAATTCTTCTGTGTCGTTCGAAAGTTCAGCCATTTTACAGAGGTACATCACGCTTTTTGCGGGAACGGATGTTTTCACCGTGTCTTATAGACCTCTTTTTACTTGCTGACCACAGTGACTGTTCTCTGCGTTTGTCGTGCTTTTCTTGTATCCTGAATGTTTTTAAAAGAGTTTCTGATACCAAGAATCAACATACTACATCGAATATAACGCTTAACGTTATAATCGTCAAAATGAGCAGACGGGACATTATTCTTCAAAATGATAATCATCGAATTTGAATACCAATTGTAAGTATTTTGCTTCAAATTTACAATGCTATTATGCCATTTTATTCATTAGTCAATACCTTACCTATTTCGTTCATTTTAAAGACTATGAAAATTAGCACTACGATTTGAGGCGCACACTTTTAAAAAACGGGACACTTCTTCTCCACACGCAATTTTGCAATTTAAGTGGTAAAATAAAACGTATCCAGGCAAATTATACAGATTTAAGTTCACGCTTAGAAGACAAAAATAGTATTTCATATTTGATATTTCATACCGTTTGGAATTATATTGAAATAGATTAAAGAGCATACCATATCAGTGTTTATGTTCTCGGAACGTTATTTTGAAGATCTTACGCAATTTCGATGAATATTTAAATAAGCATTACTCAACAGCCTCTTTTTATTTTTTACGGTCTGGACGTCATTTCATGTCTTATGGTCTTTTCCTGGGTGGGAATACAAGTGGTTAATGAATAACATTTCCAGCTATATGGAAAAAATGATTTTCATTATACATCTTACGCAACGTTATTTTCAGGCATTTCGTTGGTGTGTGCATACTGTGTCGCATCTGGTATATAATTTAAACACAAAAAGTATACCACAAGAATCAAGCGTTTATTATGAACACATTCATATATAACTTTAAGCGTTTATGTTTTCAAAATAACACTATGTAACGTTGTGTCGGGTTAGCTTGCTCGACGTCTGAGAATTCTGTTGTTTGTAATTTAGATGTTTGTTGACAGTATAAATATAATGAGTTTTTTTAGTTTGCATTAGGGCTTCATTAGGGAAGTTAAAAATAATGAGTTACGATACGCTTTAACAAACCAGTTTAATCAAAAATATCCTAACCTTGTAATCAAAACTAAAAGCATCCTCACTCCTGTCCAACACATAGGCAAATAATTCTGATACTCTTATTTTGTCAATGTTTTCAATTGCTTCAAGAGAATTGCAGTATTCTGTTTTCTCTGAATATAATGGTGGGGCATCATCCAACTCTTGTAAAGTACTCAAAGATGTATCTTCGTGCTTTGAATGTTTCGTGCTCGTTTTCTGTTTTCGTGGTTTACCTGAACAAATAACCTCTATGTAGCCAAAATGACAAAGAAAAATGTTTTCATTCCGAAAATGTAGGTGGACTATTCTTTGTGTCTTATTTAAGAAATGTAAATGGTCGGCTAGTAGATAAACATTGATTTCGGAATATTGCTTGTGAACTATTTTAAGATGTACCAGATTATCGTTTACATTTAATGCAATATGCTGCTACTTCCGTGAAAGTGTTACCTCCGTAAAGTCAAATATAGTTTACTTCTATACATTAAGTTCAGCAACAGCGAAGATTTTTACTATTATTAAACATATTAGAATGAAAATATGAAACAGAACTTCATTTATCCCAACCTGTCATAGACTGCTTAAGTAAGCTTACCCGTGAACGGTATATTTTGGTATAACTTGCTGGAATTATCTTCTTTTCTATAAGCAAATGAAAAGTGAGTGGAGAGTTGAACAATAAAATATATATTTAAACATTCTCGTTTCCGTCTTTGAAACTGTTTCAATATAACCATGTGACACCCACATTATAATTTAAACTGATTTCTAAGAACAAGAGTCGGTTTAACAGCTCGTACGTTTTGTCCTTCTTTCGGAGAGAACACTCATTTTGTTTTATAAATTATTGCATTGTATTGCAGTGAATTGCATGAGACTGTACTGTACTGTACTGTACTGTACTGTACTGTACTGTACTGTACTGTACTGTACTGTACTGTACTGTACTGTACTGTACTGTACTGTACTGTACTGTACTGTACTGTACGAAACGTTCATTGTCCATTAATGCATGTGGTTGTGAGATATTGTAACAGAAATTGCCAAATATTGAATTTCTTTACCTTTTTGCTGGTGTTGATTACTAACAGTAATTATTAAAATGTGTTAAGAAATTCTGACTTTTTGAGTTTCAAAAAGCACAACGCTTAGATATTAGATACTGATCAGTCACGTAAGAAATAAAGTCGTATCGCAAATCGGACTAGATCAAAAACTGCCCCATAATTCTAATAATATAAACGTTGTCAATCTAAAAACATACTGTGCAGGTATAATTTGTATAATTCGTTAAAATTGCCTCTCCATAACCTATCAACAAAATCTGTCATTGTCCTGAAAATTAAAAAAAAAAGTTATGCGCGGCTATGTCGTTAGACCACTCAATGTTGGTGATAATATCCCCATTCTAATATGTCAGCTAATATGAAAGTGAATGCAAGTATTATTGAATGCACATACATATTGTTTATTCCGCATATATTAGTTATGGGAGACGGAAATTATTTATCAACGGTACACATCCTGATTTTTTTTGTCCACGTGTAGATATATTTTATAATAAAGGGTCTAGCAAGCCGAGAAAATGTAGAAATAATGAGGAAATGTAGTTTGTATTTAAGAGATTTTATACAGAAAACAGTAGAAACTTAATATTTTACATTTAAACCTATATTGTGATATCCACATAATTCGATAATTCCCTGTATTTTAGAAATGTGTTTTGTTTTATCTAAGTGGTATCACAATGGTCATTTTTTGACAAAGTGTGCAACCATCGCAGACTTGCACTGGAATTTTTATGATTGTGTTCAAAAAGGACAATTTGCAATAATTAATTATGAGACTTAATCCGTGGTGTTATGCATCTTTGCGATACATCTACTGCAGGGTGTTTGTTGATTGTATCAGTAACAACATATTTTATAGTAATACCCTATTTATTTCACAGTTAAGATATTGCATAAACCAATGAAAGAAAGGAACATTTTAAGACCGATTTAGAAGAGCTTTATTTAATGCAATTATTATTATCAATAAGTGCCATGGGCGATCAAAAAGATTTAACAACAGAATAGTTTTTTTGTTCTAATTTTGCACGATAGACGTGCGCTATGTCATTTTAGAAAGATGAACACTCCTACCATCTTCTGTATATAAATATTCCTACTATAGTTAGTGCTACAACTACTGTAATTGTACCAAAGACACTTCCAGCTACAGTGCCTGTCAAATCCTCGGACTGTTTCATCTTAATGTCAGGTTCTGAAATTAACATACATGTAATTGTCGAGAACAAAATTAATCTTTTAGTATGTTATGTTTCTTATATGAAAACATAGCCATAGATGGAAAGAGATTGCATTGTGCCCAAAATAAGACATCTTTTTAAATGGACAAGCTGTGCCAAATGTTTATGCTACCCATTAGTTTGGTATCTAGGAGCATTTTGTTCCGGTTACACTGTTTTGAATGCATCGCATAATTTATGTTATATGATTCTGATTGTTGACTGATTAACTAGCGGTATATGTATGTGGGCGTACTGATCTATCATATCCCCTGACGTTCGAATATAGAACTGTATACAGATATGAATTAAATTTGCACATATTCTTTGACCCATATTCTTGGCATATTGAAGTAAATACTTGGTATTTGTACAATTTTTTTGTTTTACATAAATTATGTATTGTTTAATTTCGACGGCATGAAACGTATTTTTTCTTCAACGAGAATATGCCAGATATCAATACCAACGCCTAATAAACAATAATTTAGCGTTTAACGAATTAAAGGGAACTTACTATGTTATTTCGCTACATTTTTGTACAAGTGCACGTCTGTGATATTGTGACAAAAGGTGATCTGCACCTTTGCAATATTTTGACGTTAAAATTTATTTAATCTGAAAATCGATAATTATCTTTCAATGTATAAGCAGCAGGTCAACTGATCAAATTATAGATCAGTTCAAGAATGTTTGGCTTTAACAACTGCATGCGTAAGTGAAAAAGAAAAATTCGGAACTTGACAAATAAGGCAATGGCCGTTTCTTTGTGCTGCAGTTTAATTGCTCCATCTTTACGTATTTTGTGTGTCTTCTGTTAATCGTTGCAACTGGCATTTTTACAATATATTCTAGTGTTTTATTGTTTTTCTTTCACTTACAAATTGTCTGAAAATGCTTAGACTATTTAAAGAGTTGTCAAGTCAAAACATTTAAGCGATAGTAATAAAAGATGCAAATGTCTCATAGCAAACCTTTTTGTAACAATGATCAACGTTTTAGGGATATTGTTAGTTCCTAGATTATTTGTAGCCCACAAAACAAGCTGGTAAACAGATCCACTAGAAAGTCCGGTTATCGTATAGTTCATTATTTTGCTGTCTATTTCCTCTATTGAAATATTTGTAAAGACGTACGGAGAAGATTTGTTATACTGGAGAATAAATGTCTGCCTTAAACCGCCTCCGTAACCCTTTGTCCAAAAAAGTGTTACTTCTGTTGTGCTTAGTGAGTTTTCACTAAAATTGAATCCTGAAACCGGATCAGGCAAGTCTGAAAAAAGAAATAACAATACATCATATATATTAGAAACAATCTACGACTACCCTTTGTATATTTTCGGATGTTATTCGGAGTTTACATTTTTTACATTAACATTAATAGGTACCACGGTCTCTAAGGAAAAGTAAAGCTATATAACGTAATATGTGATCAAAGTGGTTCTAATTTCATTGTTGTAATTCTAATTACGAAAGTTAGCGGTACGTGTTTATCAACGACTGAATGGGGCATTAAATGCATGAATGTATAAAATATAAATTATCCGAAATTTATCCAAAACCTTCCATTCAAAAAAGAAGGTATCAACTTGTTTTATTCCCAAGTTTCAAGTATATGATGCCAGGAGGTTGTAGAAACATTAATTAAACGTTTCCGGTTCTATTTTGTTAATAATTCGTGTTGCTTCGTTAGTTTCGAAAAACGGCAATATATTCGGATACTGCACACCAATTCACGTATATGAGACTAACATAATTTCGATTCTAACAATACACTTGTATTGAATGTAAAAATATCAAATAATTGGTCACGTATAAAATGATGAATATTTGGGGGAAAATATATCAAAATGGTAGTTTGATCCGCTATAGGATCATACGTGTGCTAAGCACGACACAGACGCAAAATCATAATCATAGGTCAGATATTATATTTTAAATAGAATGAGTAAAATTTTGGCATAACTGAAAATAATTCAAACACTTCCTCAGAGGTAAGTACACATTTGTCTTTTCAGAAAGTAATTGTCCTACCTGCAACAGATAATTGAAACAGCTGCCTATTACCACCATTGGAATTGTTGTATATAACACGATATTTTCCAGAATAAAAATTTGTTACGTTCAACACTGTCAACTTTGTATGCAATCCGGATGTTGATATTTGTATTCTATTTGACTCATTTGTAAGTGGTGTCCATTGTGATGGCTTCGTTTCCCGTTCCCATTGGAACGTTGTGTTTCCAGGTTCCAAAAAATCCATAGCGATAAAACTCAAGAGCGCGGGCACATATTTAAAAGTGGTAAAGTTTTCCTTTAAACTATCATTTACTGGACGTGGTGGACCTGTAGTGTTAAATTTATTATTATTAACCGGGTAAAAGAGGCATAGTTATTAATTCATTACGAACTTCTTTCATTTTCCTTCTGAGTTGAAATAATATTTTCAAGTTCAAACAACAAAGTAAACATAAACATTATTTGGAGAAAAAGAATCAAGGTTTTCAAAAAATCTTTAATTCATCGTTTTACGTAATATCTTACAGCATTTTTTTATAACCACGGATTTCTTACGATTGGCATAAACTCGAAAGAATGGGTGCTTTATCATAATCTAATTGATGAAACTAGACCTCTAGATACCGAACTATTCTTTAAAAAGAAATATCATTTTAACTGAATCAAAATAAGTATATCTTTCGGTTTGTTTAATTTTGAATGCCCGAATCTAAAAAATTATTGTTTGAAATGCTAGCGTAATTTCTCTTGAAGGAAATAATTGTATTACTTAACACATCTGGTTCATAACCTTAAATATTTACAAATAGTGAATAAAAGAAATCTCACAAACCTACATTTAACATATAGAGTAAGTCGTTTTCCCGAAAGTTTTCCATAATTGTATTTGTTGACCGAAGAACAGTAGTATACTCCTGCATTACTGCAAGAAAGGTTGTTCACAATGTGTGTAAGATTCCTTGCGTCTGACTTCGTAATAAGTGAAGTGCCCTTGAATGTTACATTTATTGTTGAGCCTGGATTACTGTCAACTTCACAGCTAAACGTAACATTGTCCGTCTGGTTGGATATAACAATACCGTCGTTTCTATGTCCCTTAATATAAAAATCTGACACTTCAGCTGCATCTGTAAACATATTTTGATGAAGAATTTGATCATACATGTAGATGACTGTTGTTGCATTGTTAAATCTAAATCGGCATATTTGTACTAATTATTTCTGCAATATTTTATTTTTTATGCAAATTAACACTGTGGATTTGCCCATCTGTAGAGTTACAATTTCTGAGGAAATATGACATTTTATTAAAAGCGAGCTATATGTTTAAAATTTTGGACTTTAGGAAGTGACAGTGACTATTTACTTTCTTATACGAGTTAACACAGTTATGAAAATTTCACCTGTATTTGTAAAGGAACGTGACTAAGACTTTGTATGTGATGGTATGCTATTAAAAAGAAAATATTCGGCCATTTCGTTAATTCTAAAGGTGAAATAGTTTCGTATAATTAAGATGCTATTCCTTTCCGTTCGCCTGAACATTCTCAATTAAAGAATTTTGTTACTTCATTATTTGTTCATACGTACATAAAATATGTATCGATATGCTCTTGCTTGATGATCCAATTTGAGCGTCACCAAAACTCCTCTGCATGAAATTGGAAGCATTGCATGTGTACTTGCCACTTTGACGTTTGCTTACATTGTGAATTTCTAACATAGATGTAGATGCATTAACAGGTCCTATCCATGTGTAGTAACTGACTGCGGGTTTACTAACAGCAAAACAGCTTAAATTGAACGATTGATATTCTTCTACATCAGTACTTTCATCTACTACTTCTGCTGTTGATTTTGTACCGTTATAAAGCAAAACCTGTGGTGTGTTAGGGGGATCTGCAATTTAACAACGTTCATACTCTTAATATCGCAAAGTATAGCAATTTATTGTGCTTATAAATTAATGTATAAACAAAAGCAATGATCTTCGAAAAAGGTTGCATTCATGTTATAATTTTCACCTGTACAACGACTTGGTTTAAACAGTAAAGACAACAATATCACTTCGGTAAGAATGGCCGTCGAAAATGCGGAAACACCAATTTCGTTTATATGCGAATGAGGTCCGAATAAATAGTAATTTGGGCATCCAGGATAGTGTCCATGTATTAAAAGGTCAAGACTTTGTGACGCCTGAAATACTCATAGTAATATGTAATTTGGGCATCCAGGATAGTGTCAATGTATTAAAAGGTCAAGACTTTGTGACGCCTGACATACTCCTTTGTGACGCCTGACATACTCATAGCAATATTCAAGACATATTCAACTCTCTCTCTCTCTCTCTCTCTCTCTCTCTCTCTCTCTCTCTCTCTCTCTCTCTCTCATGTTAACTACAGTACGAATTTATGAAGTTTGATTTTAATCTGGCTCGATCATCAAATAACTTTTTACTTACACATAACATTTACCACAAGTGTGGCACTGTGTGAACCAGTTGCGTTCACGCCGACAGTTTCTTCCATTTTATTTGTAGCATTGCATGTACAGCTAAAATCCTTTTGTACGTAACTTTTTGATAGGATGTTGTTGACCTTTGCCGAATCACACCACGTCAGAACAGGCAATGGTATACCATTTGACTTACACATGACTGTAATGCTGTCGTTTTTCACAACATCAAGTGAATCATTTACAACTTTTTCATCAGAACTCTTAAAATATAATTCTGGTCGTGCTGGTGGAACTGCAATTAATATAATTCTGCCATTACTGAATACAACATGATATTAACAAGGAATCGACTACATGGTATAACTTTTTTCACAGCTAGAGCGGGGAGTACATGTATGTTGTTTCGCGTTATTCGTCCGTTCATCTGTCCGTACAAAATGTAGCTTAGCATTGTAAAGTTCCCCGAGATCTTTAAGTCATTAGGAAGTTAAAATAGTATTGTGTAGTTGAAAATTGTATTAGGAGGTTCAAACAGATCCAGAAATGATCAAAGGGATAACCACCAAAATCGGTATCGTGAGTTATGTTTCTTGTGCACTACACTGACTTTCTTGTCCTCTATCAATACATGAAGTATGAACTGTTCCTTTCAATATTTTTTCAAGTTATGCTCCGCACAGAATCGGAACGGACGAACGAACAAGGAGGAGACAACTGTTTGTCGCCGCCTAGCTATATTCTTACATAATGAATATGCTTATGGGTATGAACTGATATAAAAAAAAACAAAATGCAGTAAAACAAAACATTATTTCAATAAAGACATTTTGAACAACGATAATACTATTTTCTCAAATACAAAGATTGTTTGCTAATATGTCTGTCCATCGGTCATTTTAGAGCCATACATACAACATTTAAGTGTACTTAAAAACTTACTACCGTTTAAAACATAATGAAACGCGTCTCTGCTATCTTTTTTATAATCGACTAAAATTTCTAAATTATTCCATTTCTGTTTTTACTTGTTCCCCATAATTATATGTGACACATAGACGCCCAAAAACTTATAAGAAGATTAACCATATAAAATTGAAACACCGAGAATTCGGCTGTTTACAATTGTAATCGATATATACAGATTTTTTTTTAATCAAGTCAGTTTATTAACTGTGTCACCAATATTCATCAAGTATCTCTTTACAAACTTGGTAAAAACTAATCATTTTTCAATTGAAGAGCGAGGAGGGTGGGGGGTGGGGGTGGGGGGGGGGGAGGCATTTTAATTTGTTTGCTATTACATTTTTCTCAACTTTTCTTTACTTAAAAAAGTAGTATCTGTGCTGCAATTATGCATATATCACATCCGTTTTCAAATTGATGTACTAATTAGTATTGATCAAAGCGTTTTCTCCCAGCAGCGTTGCGCGCGAGATACTATTACATTCACATTTTTGTTGAAAAACTCTTTTTAGCGGTTTAGGACATACGAAGATATGTTTACAGTTCAACCGGATATTAATATTAAGACTTAAACAATGTTATAAGAAGATATATTTTACTGTTGATCATTATAATTAACTTTAGATCATTTACAAGTAATCATATCATGAAACAAGCACCTACGCTACGGTAATGACTGATACATAAGAAACTTACTAAGAATGGTTAGAGAAATTTCGCTTTCTTTCTCTCTCCTGTGATTCCATTTTAACGTGTTGTTTGCCCGGCAAGTATAATTACCAAGATCATTTTCAGTCGTATTAGGTATGGTGAGTATTTGGTCGTTGGTTATGGTTTTATTCTGGCTGGTCCATGAAATAAATGGAGTTGGATATCCAATACTACTGCAGTGTATTGACAGCGTGTTTCCTTTTATAATTTGTATGCTCCCGAGAACATCAACTGATCCTATGTCTAGCTTAGGCTTCGTCGGAGGATCTGCATTTAATAGTAATTAAATGAGGTTAAGGTCGTTTACCAATTGAACTGAATAAAACACATATGTGACTATTTTACGAAAGGACATACATTATAAAAAGCTACTACGCTTTTATTATCTAATTAAATTTCATAAAAACAATATTTATTGCAAAAGTAATTGATTTTATTTAAATTTACTTAAAACAGAAGTTTAACGAAAACTTTTGTTTCCTCGCGTAAAACGTTTGTTCTGTGCTATTTATTTTATATTAATGTTGTTTTTGAAGTTGTGTTTTCGTCGTTTATATTGGTGTTGTGCTTTCGTCGTTTATATCTAAGTTGTGCTTCATCGTTTATATTTGTGTTATGTTTTTGTCGTTTATATTTAAGCTGTGCTTTCGTCGTTATACCCCCGAACAGTGTAAGGAGGGGGTATACTGGATTCAGCTTGTCCGTCCGTCCGTATGTCCGTCTGTCTGTAGACGGAATCTTGTGGACACTAAATCTCCAAAACCCCTGTTCAGATTTTAATGATACTTCACAGAAGTGATAAGTACAATGCCTAGTTGTGCATGGTCTATATTTCGGGTCTCTATGTCAAAGGTCAAGGTCACAGGGGCTCGCGATAGTAAAATATTGTGAACGCTAAATCTCCAAAACCCCTGGTCAGAATTTAATTATACCTCACAGAAGTGATAAGTATAATGCTTAGTTGTGCATGGTCTATGTTTCGGGTCAAAAGGTCAAAGGTCAAATGTCACAGGGGCTCGTGATAGTAAAATCTTGTGGACGCTAAATCTCCAAAACCCCTGGTCAGAATTTAATGATACTTCATAGAAGTGATAAGTACAATGCCTAGTTGTGCATGGTCCATGTTTCGGGTCAAAAGGTCTCTAGGCCAAAGGTTAAGGTCACAGGGGCTCGATATATTTCAATCTTGTGGACACTAAATCTCAAAAACCATGGTCAAAAGTTAATGATACACAGAAGTGATAAGTACAAGACCTAGTTAACATTTGTGTTGTTTTGTCATCGTTTTATTTATAACACTACACCTTTTGTGTAATCATAGCGGAAAATACCACTATAAAAAATGCTAAATAAATACATCACTTTGTCTTACAAAAAGTATTAGCACGTGATTCATTTATTAACGTCTGACTGCATTGTCACATCATTAAGTTGTTGACATGCCATGTAATATCAAGAAATATGTTAGACTGTTTAGTTATAAATAGTCACCGAGTTAAACAATACTAAATTTATTAACGGATAGTGTTCAACCATAAATTCTAAAATGCCTACGGTATATTTCTGTAGTCAATTCGAGTGCATTAATATGATTAAAGCACTCGGAAAAGGAGGTGGAGTTTCGGACATGGAAGTAGCTCCTTCCGACTTTTCTAATTTACTCCCGCGCAAAAATAAAATACAGAAATGGAAATAATATCAGTATAAATACATCAGTCGCATGAAAAAGATTTGTTTAAGAACCTAAATATTATTGTTGGTTGCGTCAAGTAAGCCTTAGAATACCCTCACCTTGTTTTCCTTAAAAAGGCACAGACATTCAGGAGTAACAGTCATACAATGTTTTGATTCCGGGAGACAAAACTATGAATGAAAACGTTTACGTCATCACACTGACGTCATTACTCCACGTTAAAACGTTGTACAGTTCAAATTAACGGTACGCATTTAAATCGATTGGCTGCTTTGTTAGGTTCTGAATCTGACGTCTTCTGCATAATGTCAGTCAGGTATTTCTTTTTTATATTTCATGTATTAGATGATTAAACTAAAATAATTTTGTATAATATAGTTATGTTTGATATCTAGAATGGTTGCCCGAATAGGGGAGTGAATTCCAAAAGCTACTATTTATGCTGTTTTACACATTACCGCCGAACTGAAAAAAGGTCCGTAGTAGTTACGATAGTTTTTAAAAAATCGGCTTCTAAGAATCGAAATAATCTATGGCTTGGAGTGCTTTATCGAAATAGAAGCATTTCCCGTCGGTAATGTGCCTGCGTAATAATTCACTCGGGCTTCGCCCTCGTGAATTATTCCGCCAGGCACATCCCCTCCGGGAAATGCTTCAATTTCGATAAAGCACTCCAAGCCATAGATTATTTCTTAAATATATTGTCCTATTGAGAATCATATTTTTAAAAGATACTTACAGTGAACCATGACTTCCGACTTTTCGGAGGGGATAAATGGTTCCCCAAACCCATTACTTGCAGTGCAGTATATTTTTGTTCCGTTGAAATGTCTCGAAGGCTGGAGTGTCAGTTGGCTTTCGTGACTTATAGGGTAAACATCTTCAGCTACAGGCGATGAAGTCGTATTTGCGGTGATAATATCGACGTTAGTTGGATTCCCAAGCTCTTGATACCATGTAATGTTTGCTTTTGGGTAAGATAGCGTCGTGGTACATGTAAAAGTTGTAGTGTTGTATTCAGTTGTTATTACACTATGTACACTGCCTTCAGGACCCAATATATCAACGTTTTGTACCGGAACTATTAATTAAGAAATATTTTATATACCCATCGAATAATGTTTGATTAAAATATGGCTAATCTGAATTGGCACTCAAACCCGAGACTCTAACTGAGATTGACTATTTGCCTAGAACATAATGTTTCATCACCAACAAGATAACTCATTGCTTGCCTGCATTACAGGATATGCACCGAAACAAATAAACATGACACAAATAGTTCCTCGACATACTGAATACGGTGCGCGGCACATCGTCTGTGTACTGTGAACACTTGAAATGTTTGCATTATTTGAAAATCTATGTGATACTTTAAGAATTTATGCTCTTCGTTATATTAAGGACTAAAGGATACTTTAATATTATCATACAGTGGTCAATTGACCTATGATATTACACATTCAAGTAGTTTATCAAATCCATTCTCAAGTGTAAAGGTGCGTATACTTTCGATAAAATATCACTTCAAGAACCATATGGAAGACAACAGTTACTAATAGTTGAAATTGCTACATTCTATCTGCTCAGTTGATACGAATAACAAATTTCCAACCATTCTTACATGTACCGCCAAAAAAAATATTTGCAACTGTTTATAGATGAAATCGCTCGTAAACAAGAATATCTGAAGTGAAAGAGCACCATAAATGAGAGAATAAAACTACACACTTTAGTATCTAGCTCCATACTTTTGGTAAATATCCATCTCCTAGTCGTTATATGCTTGAATGATGGTACATACATGTATAATATAGGAATAACTGTTTTGTAATTTTGATATTTGCGACTGTATATACGGTTTTTAATGGTCGCAAATATTTTTAACGGCGACGGCGTCAGCCGGAGCTGTTAAAACTGTTTGCGACCATTAAAACCGTAAATACGGTCGCAAATATCAAAATCACAAAATAGTTATCCCTTTTCTAACGCACAATGTGTCTAAATGCGATAATTAAAACGCCGTTTGAAGTTTGCGACTATATATACGTTATTCAATAGTCGCAAATTTAAACGACGTCACCAATCAGAAACGACGTCACATCGGTACTGCGTTAGAAATTGTCATAATAGAGCAGTTACACCTAAAACCAGAGGCCGTGGAAAAAAAACTGCATAATGGTTCCAGTCAGCTATGAACTATCCTGCAATCGTTTGAAACTGTTTGTACATGTACTACTGTTTTACAATTGATGTCAGTACGTTTCACGGTTGCATTCTGCACATGGTTAATCTATATTATAGTAGGATTCGGTCTCCAGGTCAAATATGTCGATTGGCGGGTGCAAACGTGTGTCTCCCATATACTGCTCACGACATACATCAAATAAAAGTATGATAATAGTTCGATAGAACAATGAACAGATTGCGGTACGTGCTTACAAGCCACGGAAGGAAGCCACTTATAGAAGGAATGCATCGCGAGAACATGTCTTTAGCGTTAAGGAATCGGTGGGGAAGATGGAAAATTAGCACGGTGCAAATGTGTGTCTCCTATATACTCTTCACGACACATAAGAAGTAAATGTATGATAAAAGTTCGATATAACAATGAACAGAATTATGAAAGGCTTGAGAACATTTTTCGACTCGACAAATGGTACAGCCAAATTTGTTTTCTGTCAACAGTTATGAATTTGAAGCAAATAATTACGCCGTAAATATAATACGTTATATTTCTAAAGTGCAATGACGCCGTCAGGATGGAAGCTCTCATTATACTATACAGTATTAATACATGTACATAATTCATATTGCTGACCTGTTCAGCCCATATTTAGACTTTCTGTAACGTATTATTATTTAAAGTTACAGTACCCTTCGTGTGCAGAGTTATGGTAATTATGCTGAGAACATACTAGATTAAATACATGAAATAAATGCATTACACCGGGTTATTTCTTTCTTTTCTAGATGCAAAATAAAATATACATAACTTGTGGTTTCAATGTATGACTTGAATAGTCAGAAACAGAATTTGTCAGACAATTGCTTTATTTAATGCCGATAAAATTATTGATATTCATATATTTGGCTATAATTTTTGCAATGTCCATTGTTCTAGGAGTATCAATGTCATTCAAATTACGGTGGTCACGTTGAAGTAATGTCACTTTGATACCAAACTGTTTTATCCATTCACTCTTCCAATTTAAAATGAAGGTACTCTTTGTTACGCATGTAAGAAGAATCATACATATTTTTATCTAAACTCGTGTTTCGTTTCGTAATAAAGAATATCCCTTGCCGAAAAGCTTCTAAAACAGTTTTTAAAACTTTTTATCTAGACGAACACAAATATTGAAATCACTATATTGTTCTGTTATACGTCCTTTCAAATACCTTCCTTCTGTAGTCGTTATACCAACGCAATGAGTCAGATTCGCGTAATGTCATTGCTCTGAATGTGGGAGTCTATATTCCCCGTTAAAGTTGTATGGAATTTCTCGCAATCTTGAGCATAAAGTCTTACAAGTATCGCCTTTTATTTGATAAGAGTAAACCAAAGGCGAACATGTTTATTCAAAGTACCTATCAGATTATGTGATGGCAAGCCATAATATAATAGCTGAGTGCATCAGCTCAAAGTGGCTTATTTAAGGAAAAAGTGGCCACAAAAGTAGAACAAGCAATTAAATGTACCTAATTCGGCACACACATAAAACTGCTCACATAAAGTGCCAACACGTGCGGATTTGGCAATCCAGGATGGCCGCCTTAAATTCACACTTCAAGATCAAGGTCATTTCAAGGTCATATTACAAAATTTTCAAAATATTTGATATTTCCCTTATCTCTTACTTCTTTTGAAAGATCTCTATATGCCATTTAGATTTATAAGTGATAGTAAAATTGCTAATAGCATACTCTTTCAATCGTATGTTGTCTTATTTGTCTTCGGACATTTGTTTCATTATTCGACAATAATTGATTGCAAACATAACAAAATTTACATTTTTGTCCCCCATTTTAAATACAAAACCAATTTTAAAAAATGAAAGCCATAATATTTTCCTTTACAGAAACATATTATTTGCTTCAAAATCCTTCAAGACCATTGCTATGGCAACAGCGATTCGAAATGATTCTTTTTTATTTTGGCTATACCCTATGAAAAAAGCATATCGTGGAAAGGAGACATGAACTATTTCACCAGATATGATACATGTATATATCGAAAATGATATAATGTTGCAACCACAAGTAAATGATGCTGTTAGGAAAACATTACTGCAATAATTTACTGCCCATGTAAATTGAAGTGAGTTTTGACGTCAAATGGTGGTATGTGACGTCATTTTTAGAGTGAACAATGACGCCTTAGGTTTTCTTTTTCAGCATGTTGTAATTTTGTATCTACTGGACGTAGGTAACTGCAATTTTCCCATATGGATATCAAAATATTGTTTGTTCAAAATATGCAAGAAAGGTAGTTTCCCAGTGTTTTGTCCGAAGGCCTATTTTCCCGTGTCGGTGGTCATATTTACATTTAAAAAACGAATAGGGTCAAGCAAACCTCCCGTTATAGCTGTGTAGTAACATGCAATCCTTTAAAGATCATAATATTGTGATATTTTTTTAATTCTTTGTTTCTCAGATCGTCCAAAAATGAAAAACAAAATGTCAAGGAAAGCAAATGCATTTCCGAACTGAATACATATTGAAGTACATCGATAACTGACTTCACAGCAATTGTTATTTGTAAACATGAAACATATGTTTGTCTCCGGCAGAACTCAAACTAGGAATTTATTTCGCTAAGCAGAAACTCCAAAACGTCAACACAAAAGCTAGAACATGGGTGTCTTATTCTACTGACATTTCCAGTGCCTTTGAAATAATTTCCTGCCAAAATCTTAGGTTGTTTGAAAGTCAATATATACGGACATTTTCCGTCGATTTAAGTTCCCTTTCTACATATGAAACACATATAACAAGTAAACACGGAAACTATCGGTTATGCATTGTGGTTTAACCTTCAAAACATATGGTTTCTCCTATCCTTCTACTTTAGGGATGGGCTCAGGGTGTTGCGTCTCAGAAAAAAATACAAATAAAAAACTTTGGACATGAAATTGAAACGGCATACGTAGCAGTTAGACCGGTAATTTTATCTGTTAGACAATGTACATTGTATTCACATGTACATGTATTAAAAATTAAAATGTGTGAATGTACTAACGGGATACTATTTTCATTAATGTTCTTACCCGCGACTTTGACAAGTGTCCCTGAACTGCTAGATCTTCTTTTACCCTCGTCGTTATATACTGTGCAAGTTACATTCAAGTTATGAAAGTTCCTCGTGACGTTCTCTACTGTTAGGATGAAAAGTGTATTGCTTACACAAGTATATGAAAAACCAGTAGGTAAACTGCCAAAATGATGACATCCGTTCCCTGTGTTGTAAAAAACAACATTGTAGACAGCTATATCATTGTTCATGAATTGCCATCGTACACCTTCTATATCCCAGGTTACAGATGTTGAACAGCTAAATAGAATGGATGTGTTTTCTTCAATTAGTGGATTCGGTGGTGATATAAATGTGGTGTCAGCCCCTGAAATGAAGCCAGATTATTGAAAGACATGTGCATAACTCATATATGGTAGGCATGTGCATAAATCCCAGCTTCGAACTCGACTTAGTGCGGAAACATACGTGGCCTTTGAGTGTTCACCAAGGTTTTCTAAGATTTGTCCCAACGACCTAATTGCTAACCTTACGCAATCCAGCTTCAAACTCGACCTAGAGTTTATTGAGTAAAAACTTATGATGTTTGATAGCCCGCTTTATTTATTTTCCAATGTTTATCAGTTTATATATCTACTGATCCAAGTCGCCACAACTAGCTCAATCCAGCACTATCTATGGGGTGGGTTGCTGTTTAAATTAGCGGACAACCAAAAGAAAAGTGTGCAGACTTATTCATTTAATGTCAATAATCCATCCTGAAGTAAATATCAGTATCATGGCAAGAATGGTAATAGTACTCATGATGATGATGATGAGGATGGTGATTATAATAACAATAATCCTGAAAACAAAATGAAAAGTTATTACAAACGTGTACAAATAAAGTATTTGTAATACAATTATAAACGTGAATGACAGATGACAGCTGTCAAAAATGTAAACAAAGATTTACCACCTGAGGAAATCAATGATGCAAAACAATCAAAGGATTTACAGGTAAAATACTAAAGCGTTTACTGTTTGCGTTTTTAAATATATGCATTGATAGAAAAATATATCACAAAGTCTTAGTTACCTGGAAAATGTATAAATTCCAGAAATAATACAAAAATGCACAAAATATGCGAACGACTTAAAACATCAAACTAGACATTTTGAATATGACTCGAAAAGTGACCAGTGCAGTGATTGGTTATAAAATATCACGTGCATAATCAGTATAGGTATAGGTATAGGATTTTAATGGATATGATAAAAGTTACTTCCCTTAGACTAATAATAAATATGGAACACCAGAACTGTCATACTTTCGACATTGGAAAAGTAAAAACAACGAAGTACTTTTACAATTGGAAACATAACTTTAATTCACTCTATGACAGATGTTCAACATGGGGTTAAAATATGATAAACGCTCAGATCATATTCGAATTAGTTACAATGGTAACTCGAGTAACCCATAGTTCAAATCTATATAGGTCGAGTTAAGCCAGTGCACTGGTGCTTAATATCTAACCTACTCAACCCGTGTAACCCCCAATTGCCAACGAGCTGACCAAGGTTCACCTTCCGATTGTGCTGAACACTTAAAAATACATCATTTCGGTTTCTTGACGTGTTCAGCACTATCGGAAGGTGACTATAACTGAGACTTGTGTAGTTATAGAATTATTTTATGTTGCCATATGATATGCTTCAATTTTCTTTTACTGATAAATGGCTTTCATTATTTTCTAACATTTTTCATAAATTTGATTTTGTTTAGAGATTATTTTGACCATGTGATTCCCAACCATTGCTCTCATACATTCAGGCCTCCGGTCATAATGGTTAATTAAAGTGTATCGGAATTCGAAATGAGAATATATTTGACAATCAACACCACAGGAACGGAAATTATATCATAAACCATAAATGGCGTCGATTATGAGTATGTCTTGACGTTAAGAGTTAGTTTTATAATGTCATAAATGTCAATAATGTATACTGTGCAGACTCTAGTGCAGAGCACTGTCACGAGTGCCTCTGTTCGATCGTGAAACTTGATCAGTATGTTCGAATTGATGTTTTTGTGATCAAGTTCGAAATTGGTTATGTGGAGTTTAAAGCTAGGTCACCAGGTAAAATCACTTGACACTATTTTGGACCCTCCAGAGACCACACATTTGACGGTGAAAGCGTTAATTCAGTACTGGAAAGATACAGAAAACATAGAGACTCAGATCCGATGAGTATGGCGGTTACTGCAGTTTGTTTGTTGGTTCAGACGATCCTGCTGCGCACTAATAAACTTCTGTGCAGATGCATTGTGACAGTCATGGATATGACAAATAACCCTCAAAGCAGTTGTTTTGAGAAGCTTAACGTTATGTTTTATCAATGATCTAAATACTCGATCTATATAGAGTTTGATCTGCCAGGTGCACTTGTTACTTGAAGAACTACAAGTTCATTTTATTATGCTCGGTATTTTGTAACCTTTCCTTATCTATTGAACATTATTTACCTATCTCTGACGTTCGAAATAATAGACCAATGTTTCATTACCTGTGAGGACCTCATCCACTCCTCTTTCAACAGCATTGTTTTACACTTTCAAAATATATATATGCGGCATTTCGCCAATTGGGTCGTGTGCTCCTTAGTCAGATAGTTTGGTGCCCACCGTGTACACACTTTTGACGACTGTGCTTCTACAATGGCCTCTACAGCAGCGCCGCTATTAGTAGACAATAAGATGTGTGTGTGTGTGTGTGGGGGGGCGTGGGCTTAAACGAAGTACTAGATCTTTGACTTGAGATTTCCCCTTATTTAATTCGTGTACCCGCCACTAAATAACAGCTTCGGAAGACGAATCTCTATAAATATTCCTCTGGTATGTTCAAAACACTATGCGTCTTTATTTAAAACCTATTGTATATACAACATGTAATATGCAAAGTAATTTCTAGCTTTTCTATGTTTGAACGTTTATGACTTTGCCATAGGAAAACAAATTGTGTCGATATTTCCGGTATACACATGACTATTTAAAGTCTTACAAGTTCAAGGAAACTTTGTGAGCACATATGTATAAATTTCTACGGAAGCGCGTTAATCTCACATCCTTTTAAATACCTATAGTAAGTATTCATGTGAGATATTTTGGTATAACAAAAACTTGTAAAAAGTCTTGCATATTTTCATATTTCCTCAACTGGGCCCATTTTCCTAGTCAAAGACACGTACTTGATAATCAATTTAGATTTAGCTCTTTATAACTAGTAAAATGACATTTATTTAAGGTACAAATGATCATGAATTGTGTGCACACTCATCTTCACCGATCAAAAGGATATTTCCCAACATTGCTGAATGGCATATCAATACATGTAACTGCAGTCATTTTGCAGTTTGGCTCGGTAAGTGGATAGCACGTCAAAATAAACGAGCCCCGTTGAAATTAACTGTTTGTATCACTGTGAGAGAATCAGCTCCTGACTTTTGACCGTTGCTGGGTTTTTTTCTGTGCGTGTAATTATTTTTTTTTTCATTATTGGAATACTGAATTTCGTGTATGGCATTCCTTTAATGTATGTCTGTAGGTCGCATGTGATGTATATGTTGTTTACAATAAGGGAGACAATGTGCAGGCTGATGTGTTGTTTCGTCTATTTCTTGTTAGTATGACCCATCAAGCTGCCTTTCATTTTCTATCTGCGGCAGTTATAAAATGAAACATTTTTAGGAAGAAAACAAATTACTATAATTGTGAACCAATAGGTATTATATCTTATAATGAACAACGGAATTTTACAAGAGTATTTATAAACGGTAGATCAACTGATCCATATGACTCCAATTTATGTTGTCCTGAGTCTTTTATAACAAATGTAACTTTATAAAATATCTCACCTGACTGACGAAAGTTGGTAATGAATATAAATCCCTGCACTACCAAATGTATTACAGTTTTCATAATGTTAATATTTCAAGTCAATATTTTTATTTTTTCCACTTTTTTTACTATACCGTGGTATTATCTCTGAAGCGCATTCACATTTTATACATCCCCGAATTCGAATTTAAAAATGGGTAGTTTAGATTAGGTTACATGTATATCAAGGTTAGTGGTTTTGTAAGTGGTGTTATGACAACCAAATTAATGCGCGACGAACTATCAAAATAGAATCCGGGTAAGTGATCACTAAGTAATTTAAACGAATGTGTTTAATTATAGTAAGTTATAATTATAAAAATTGAATGAGTTGTTTCTGCATTTCATCGAGTTATGAACTATCGGAAGTGTTACACCTAATTTAAACAGTTCATTCCTAGATGAATTGCAGAAAAAAAAACACATTAAATTCTTAAGTATCTCCCCAATGGCGCTTTGTTATGGTGGTATGTCAAACGAAAACAAAATCTGTTTTGACGGATTTTGACTAAATTGCGTCTTGCAAATCAACTATTTATGATACATGTAATAATGTGTACTAATATCGATTACAATCCTTTCGAAACTGAAGGAGAAGTTCTCTCGGATTTTTCAGCTTTTGTCATTGTCAAAATGTGTCAGCTGCCATAAAGGTCCGAGAGGTTCCGCGGTGATTTGTAACAGCTATTCATGGACATTATCAAAACATATCCGAAGGCGATTGAAAGTGAAAGTAAAAGCATTTAGTCAACAAAAAATGAAAAAACCGCCGAAGCATCGAACCTATTTTGAGTAAATGTACGATCTACGACATGATTTGTAGTCTGAACATATATACAGTAGTCGGAACGTAACAACTGTCAAAATTTGCGTATATCGTGCGTGTAACGGGCATTTAGCGTGCGTATAACGTGCGTGCGCTCGTCGTGTATTTTGTCAATCGTATATCGTGTATCATATGGTATCATTCATCGCACAACGTTCACCATACACGATATACGATTCCCGATGCACGATAGGCCAATACGGTATACGATTCGATGTTTTATTTGATCATGAATCGTTTTACTAAGCTTGTACATCACCTCAAAAAAGTGCTTACTACACATTAAATTATTTCATTCATAAGTGTTGGTATGGGCCAAAATGACTTCCGGATATGTCGATGATAGTTTTCACCTGGTATCCGAAATTTAATTCTATTTTATTGACGGAAAGATGTTTCGTCATTCTCTTAAATACAGTTGCACCGAAACAGTATATCGGGGGGGGGGGGGGGGGTTATGATGTTACCAAGTTGTTTAAAGCTAAGTGAAAATGATAGGATGAATCAACGAAAATTTTACAGAATCGGTTACAGTTCAATCAAAAAATAAATAATAATGATTATTACCCTCTTGTATAGGGTAATCCTTATATAAACTCCGAATTGAATTAACACTATGAATGATACTTACTGATTGGAATGATATTTCTGTTCGTTGTCAGAAAGACAAATGGTAAATGATGATTTAACGAAGCGTGTTGACGACAACTAACTTTGATTACGCCCGCTTTTTCGCACTTCGGTATCAATTTCATGGCAAATTTACCAACAAATGTTCAAATCTGACACTGTGAAATAATTATTTCGCACCTATGAAAACTGTGGATATTTAATTTCTTAAAATTGTGAAAGTGCGAAGCCTCTAATTTATCTTATCATTTCTGTCTGATTAAGATAATTGTAAAAGTAATCGTATAACGTGTAGTCCGTCTATTGTGTAGCTCTGAATCACTCATCGTGTATTTACTGTTCTTGCAACGTGCGTGTAACGTGCGTGTAAAGTGCGTACATCGTGTGTGTATCGTAAGCTCCGTGTGACAACTGTAACGTTCCGACTACTGTATTGCATGTTTTGATTGTTTCCTTTCGCAGTACTGCACCATTATTGGATACTTTAGTGAAAATCACCGTCTGGAAAATATGTGACATTTTTCTTTATTGAGCAAAAATCGCGATACTAGTGTTGGCATTTTCGCTTGTAGAACGAAAACGGCTAGGAATTTTCCACATAATTAAATTTCTTAGAGCTCTATCATTTCCCTCTACAATTCGTCAAAATTTGTTTGACGTAACTGCAGTTTGTGAGCTTTGGAATGTTGGAGACTCATAGACGTTGGAACAGTGACTCTTTATGACACTTTATTCTCATAAAAAAAAAGTTGTGGTGTTATTCATGTCACAATTTGATAGCTATTCGTGGGGTATGTACAATGTTTTATTTTGTTTTGAAGTTTAAATCAGCTCAAAGAGCAACGGACTTTATCTTCAACATTAAAACTAATAGTTTTCTGAAAAGTTGAAAAGATGACTTCTCTGCAACATCAAGTGTTCTCTTTATCTTGGCCAGGGATAAATAATGTATTTGTAAATGCATGTTAAAGAATGACCCCGATCTCTGTCTGGCAGGGTAAGTATAGAGGTTGACTATAAAAAATCGCACACACGCCAATGTAAGCTCTTTGTGTTTTGCTTTATCAGCTTTGGCTCTTCAGACAATATTTCTAAGATCTTCATGTAAATCATTGTGAATAGGTCGATTCCGGGAGGGACCAGATATGGCTATGTTTTCCTTGTGCCTTGTGGTAAATAGGCATGGTTTAAATAGACTTGATAGGGTAGCACTAGAAATTGTAAAAAAGAATTATGTCACTCATGTTTTTTGGATTTGAATTAAACTTTAATCCAAAAAATGTTTGTCTACAACCAAGGACGGAACCAACTAATTAAAACAAGCTTTGTAAAAACCTCTAGGAATTGTTACATAGCAAGCCTTTATGCATTTGGGCAACACGTTTTTTTCAAGAGATTCCTCAACAAATTTTAATCTGTACAATTGATGGCTACCTGGGCATATCCCCCAGTTTGAGTTGACATGTCTCCGCATAGCGTTTTTGTTTGTATGATGAACACTGCTGACAACTGAGCTCTTACGAAACACTCTAAGGATCCATTGATGCCTTGTGTCTGTTGAATTGTGTGTCGCATTAAGTACCACTAATACTAAACATGATTAAAGTACACCAACAAATTCGCTTCGTCACAACAATAGCGTCTCTCAGTTACACAATGTTCATTCATGTTTATGATTACACAAAAGCAAAATGTAATTTGTCAGCAGTTGCGTTTTCGTTTCACTATGCATTTTGCCTGCATGCAGACAACGAGCCTATTACAATATTCTCAGTTTGTCAACTACATACTAGTATGAGTAAAAATGACAAGATCTAGTAGTCTAGTAGTGCCTTGGGGTTACTAATGGTGTAAGTGAGCTGTATTGGTTGAATGCATTAAGTATATACTCTACTACACAGGAACGTTGTCATGAGAAACCACACTTTTGGAAGGTATTCTTTTTGTGTGACTATACAATGCAAGAATGTACATAATAACCATGGTTGTGTTCTTGGTGTGAGCAAACACAATCGAAATATAGACGTCGCTGGAAAAATTGGGTTGGTCAAAGTTAATATATTTCAGTGTAAAACATTTGTCAATTACTGGTCACGGTTATACGGTAATATGCTTTTACATGTAGATAAAAACATGTATGCCACTCATCTTAAACCTTATAATTTTAATTGTTTTCCTCATGCCTTGCAGTAAATGGGTTAAAATGGGCGATAAAGTTCAATTTGACAGGTTTTGCCTATGTTAAGGTTCAAACTTGTCCCTGCAGGGCTTTATTGAGTGTGAATAATTTGTCTATCTTGTTTATCAATCGCAGTAAAACTGCTATTTATAATGTAGTATTTACATTATTTTTAAAATCCTATACAGTAAAAATTAATTACCGAAGTTAGTGTACATGTCGGTCATAAGCAAATTACCGAAATGCAATGTTTCTAATTAAATCTATGTCGAGGTCGATCGTGGACTTTTCCACGGAAAAGCTTTATCATTTACGTCATTTATTATTTGTAATATCATTTTGAAAAAACTGCACTGCATCTACATAAACAAATTCGATTTCAAAAGCAACTTTTGAGATGCATTACGTACAAAACCTGAAATCTTCTCAAAGAAATTCATCTTCCGAGTTGAGTGAACACGTCTGTTGTAAACATATGGACTATAATGCAATGTTTCAAATTAAACAGACGTCCGTCAACAAGTGCATGCAGCAATTGTAATAGTTTGGAGGGTCTCATATTTCAAGTCCATAATTTTGGATTTGTTTCTATATATATCCGTACAGCAAAGCCTAACTTCTTAAATTGTACAATGTAACAGATCTCATTTATGTATTTTTTGAGTTTACGATCAACAGTCCAACAGATTAACAGATCAACATTCCCGACATAAATTCGTACTAAACTTTAGTTTTGTGTACTTACATGTTTGATAACGTTGAGTCAGTATGACACAAAGAAGTACAAAATTAATACGGAGCGTATTCTACTGTTTGATGAAAGTAGTAGGTGATGTGGTATGGATGTTTGCACATGGCTCACACAATAGCGTAAAATATGACACTTTTCCCTAAAGAGTAAACGGTATTATTTTTATGACTTTGTTCTTTGATAACGGTCTGATCATGTATGCGCGACACCCGTTATTCGCTTAATATGCTTTGCAATACATATTCTTGTAACAACATTACATACTCTTATTCGCGAGAAATGGGTACATGTAATAATGACTCCGACAACAGCTACGTAGTGACTCTGTACATTGTAATAAAACTTTACATATTATATCAAAACAGTATATCCGATAGGAATGTGCCAGTTAATGGCTGTGTTCCTTTAATTGTTCGTTTTGTCCTCGTGTGTTTGCCTTGTATGCTAGTGTGTGTTGGTAGTGTATGTATGTGTGTGTGTGTGTGTGTGTGTGTGTGTGTGTGTGTGTGTGTGTGTGTGTGTTGGTGGTGGTGTGCACTTCTGGGTGCTATGGGGCTCGTTTTCGGGAGGCTGCGTTTTTGGTATGTGGCATTCCCTGTTTGATATTATTTTTGTTTTTAGTGTTATTAGTCATTAAAATAAAGCAATAAAATGAATAAGATTGATTCAAATCAGACGTCAGAATTGATAATCGTTATTGGGTACATTCTGAAAGCAAACATCAAGCACTGCTTTTCGAAAAGCGGAGCTAGAATGTTATTAATAAAGTCTTTTTACGTAGGAACGCCTGAGAATATTGGTACTGGATACTTGTAGGTGAAATAGTGAACACATTCGAAATTATATTCGAAATAATTTTATAAGCATATTATAAGGATATTCGAATATCCGATAAAAATGAAATCGTGTTGGTAATACTTTTCTGAAAACTAGAACTGTCACAAGAGTGACGAATTATACACCCACAATACAGCTTTGTCACAGAAGTATGGCAACCATAAGAAAGGAATGGCAACAAGGACATAGAGTTGAGTTATTATACAATCACTTGTGTAAATGAGACCTTAACCTTTGACCTACTGACCCCAAAGTCGAACTTGACCTGTATTTCATGATGTTACAGCTGTGTACCAAAATTATTTAAATCGGTCAAGCCTTTCATGAGTTATCACCCAGAAACTATTTTACATTACAGTTCATCACTGTGACCCTGACCTTTAACCTACTGACCCCAAAGTCAAACTTGACCTGTATTTGATGATGTTACAGCTGTGTACCGAAAATTATTCAAATCGGTCAAGCCTTTCATGAGTTATCATCCGGAAACTGTTTTACAGTTCAGAGTCACTGTGACATTGACCTTTGACCTACTGACCCCAAAGTCGAACCTGACCTGTATTTCATAAAGTTGCACGTGTGTACCAAAAATTATTTAAATCGGTCAAGCCTTTCATGAGTTATCATCCGGAAACTGTTTTACAGTTCAGAGTCACTGTGACCTTGACCTTTGACCTACTGACCCTAAAGTCGAATTTGACCTGTATTTCATAAAGTTGCACGTGTGTACCAAAAATTATTTAAATCGGTCAAGCCTTTCATGAGTTATCATCCGGAAACCGTTTTACAGTTCAGAGTCACTGTGACCTTGATCTTTGACCTACTGACCCCAAAGTTGAACTTGACCTGTATTTCATGAAGTTGCACGTGTATACCAAAAATTATTCAAAAGGGTAATGTCATTCATGGGTTATCATCCGGAAACCATGAAAACCAACAGACCGAACGACCGACAAACCGACAAGCTCACTCCTTTATACCCCCCCCCCCCCAAACTTCGTTTTGTGGGGGTATAATAAATACTAAATAAAGATTTAAACTGAATAAAAGTTAAACGCGTAATAGTAGTACATTTAATGCTGCGTTCGACTGCAAACCAATAGTCACAACATTGTTGAAATTAATAAAACGCCTGAATAACCTTTTAAAAGTTTTGTATTATATCTAAATCGCATTGCACCATAATGTTGACATTAAAACAGTTTATATATTATGTAACTAATTTTAAGAGACCACTCTGGTTGAAAATTATTAATCGCTTGCTCACTATAATCTCCTTTTATTATGAATTGTTACATGTATCATATATTGTATGTAATAAACAATATGACATAAACATGAATATAAAAATCAAGATTTGGTTATCTATTTTATTCGGAAAGTACAAAATGTGTTACAAGAATATATTACATTGTATATTGTCGTATTCTACAGGCTGTAGTTAATGGGAACAAAAATGCTGATAAAAATAAATATTACATAACAACACTGTCTCGTCATGTTGCAAATTTTAATTAGTTACTTATTTTATTGAGAATGTATTAAATCTGTTAATATTCTGTTTACAAATAATTTATCGTATACTACTTGCTGATACAGGAACAAAAAAAGGAAATATTTCTACCCGACAACACTTTCAGTTCAACAACTTTTGAATAGCATTGTTTATAGCTGGAGATCCCCTCAAAGTAAAACTTTAATTCACTACTGATAGGAAAAATGGAGGTCAATATATAGCAAACATTGATTAAAAACTTAATACTATCTAAGGAACGCTGGATTACTTTCCGGGTTTCTATGCAACTCGGCTGGTAAATAAACCAATAAAAACCCAATCAGGTTGACGTAGCTCGGCAATATAATATAAACAAATAAGTTGCAAACTTGCAGCCAGGACCAACACTTGTTTTCAAGTAGAATACCTTACATAATAATATTGCCTAAGATATTACGATATTTTCTCTATATATTTAACTTTCGGAGTATATGTTTAATTAAAAAATAGATAAAAACAGGTCACAAAACCCAAACAAAATGATAAGGGATAAATACAAGAAACAACAAGGAAGGATTCTACCACCCATTTCACTGAACCACCCTACGTTCATCTCCCACTTTTGGGAACTAAATTACTTTTTGGCAAAGCAGACATGCCGAATGATCCTCATTTGAGATACCAGTTGGATTAAGACATGCATCTATATATCTCACAGTTTGTTATAAAACTGTTTCGATCTTGTCATTGGTCTCGTTTAAAGTTTCAATACGTAAGAATAGTTTCCCCTGTCACAGGTCATTGCGACGTTTGTATTATCGATTAGCGTTGCACATATCTTGTTAACAACCAAACAAGTGCGTTTATACAGTATAAATGGGAACTAATGTTTTTGACTGTACATTTAATACATTGGCATATTTGTTGGAATTTAAATATTTAAATAGAGTAGCACAGGTGAGAATTTTAACACACAATTTTTGCGTAATTTACTATATATATAAAAAGGGGCATAAATCTGTCTAATATAACCTTGACCTACAAAATTTGACAGCATCACGACCTTTATGTCATAAGCAATGCAATTTGAAAGTTAGATGAAGAAGTCTTAAGAAATGGCAAAGTTATAGCCAACGTTAAGTTTTCGTGACAAAATCCAAGTACAAAAAGGGGCATAACTCTGTCAAATATGACCTTGACCTACTCAATTTGGTGGCATCATGACCCTTTTATCATAAGCAATACAATTGTTAAGTTTGATGAAGAAGTCTTAAGAAATGGCAAAGTTACAGCCAACGTTAAGTGTGTGTGACGGACGGACGGACGGACAGACGGACAAAGTGATCCCTATGTATCGCCTTTTCTCCGAAAGGGCGACACAAAAACTAGATCCTCATTGCTGCAGTAAAAAAAGTTTGGTTTTATTGTCGTCACTTTGCTATTTTATTTCACATTTGAAGACAAATGAATGCAATGTCTTTTTTGCATTAAATAAACCAGATATATCATTTTCATTTTGCATTTACTTTTTATTGCTGTTTTTGTTTATACACGGAAGACACAAGTGACGCCATGGTCGTCATATAAAACGTGACACGAAGTAGCGCGTTATGTTGACTTAACGCCATTATTGGAACACACTTACATTTAATATAAGAAATTTTACATGACATGAAGTAAAGGTATATAATAAAAGGAATACTATAACAGTCGGTTGATCTGCGGGTGTATGTTTCTCGCTGGCTGCATACAGCCAACTCAAAAGATACGACCCCGAAGATCAACCGGCTGATATTCCGTTTATATCGAATTATATAATAAAAATATTTATTTTTTTAGTATAGATTTCAAAATTTGTTATCAGTTTTGGATATAGAAACTTTTAGGTTGATCATTTTAAATTATTATCAAGTGTAACACTGTAAAGTCCTTTACACAGAGCACTAAAATCCCATGGCTATTAATAGAGACATTGAAATCGGATAATACGGGTTATCGGTTTAAAATATGACCTTGGTAACTTAACAGCAAAAACATCACAGGACACGACTACAAAGAGAATTAATCCAGAATTTTATTATATTCAGCTATGCTATGTAGTGACCCATACTACTTTACACGTACACTGTTCCCCATTCGTAAAACATGTTTGGCATTTGCCACATCTTAAATTTTATAAAGTGGTTAATCATGTTATGAAATAATGTAACCTGACGGAAATAAAAGACACTGTCTGTCTATTAGTCTGTCTGTCTGTCCGTCATTCAAATACATTAAATCTGAACAATAACGATCTAGAGAGAGTTCAATATCAAAATATGACCAGAAAAGGCACAATATGTGAAAGCTTGTAGAACTGTTAGCATCAAAAACTAAAGATCATTAAATAAGTTGGCGTGTGTTATGCCTTAAAGGTCTGAAACTAAGAGAATCTATTATTGTGAATCACCCAGACTTGTGACAAATATACAAGTTTACATACCTGTGAAACAAAGCTAATCTACTCTCTCTCGCTGTGTGTGTATATGTTGATCTGTGTTGTATTAAAACATTTTGAACTGTTGCACTACGGACAACATATCTATATATTTATAATATACTTCTCAACTTTGCTTAAGCTCATGTACAACAATCATTCTGGTTTATTTTCTATCTTGTTAACATTGTTTCTCTAGCTTTGATTGTGTGTTTGTTTTATCTCTTGTATTTAGTTGAGCAGGTCTCTCTCTTTAAAGGATGTTGGATGCCCAAAGTGATTTTGTTTAGATTTTTTGAAACTTTGTTAATTATACAATCACTTCACATCAGAAAAATGAAAAACAACATGACTCTATCCAACTTTCTTTTTTTAAATAAAATGAATTTAAACGCACCCTATATCAAAGATAAAAAACATCTTAAATATGGTGCTTTAAGAACAGGTAATTCTTAGTCGTAATATAAATTAATTCTTGTAAAGATGTGAAGCTCTGCCAAAGTTATTCAATGAATTCACTCAAACAGACTTACGGAATCAGTTTGATGCGATGACTATGTTGTTGTTTGGTTTCCCTCAACGATCACACATTTGTAATTATGCAATGAACTTGTAAATACTTCACTGGGTGTCTTTTTATAAGTTAAAACGTTTAAAACGCAAAACATTTGACAATTTTACGTGAAAATGTTGCAGTTTAGTTTTAATTTGTACAAAAACTAAAGCACTTATTTTAGAAACATAAGGTGATTGAATACATAAATCAGTCTACATTTTAGTGATGTATTTCATATAAAATCAAGAAAGGTGAAAATGGTATTCTTAAGGTTTGGTTTTACAGGTATGTAATTCTTATTTATACAATCCGTGCTTGGTTGCTTCCGTATTGCTGGCTGATCATTTCTGAATGATTGATTTAACGGTTCCAGGTTATAGATATTTTTTTTTTGGCTTGACCTTATGTAACATTTATCATGATTTTTGAAAAGATGTATATTGGGTTTTGTTTAACACTATACAAACTGGGCCAGAATCATTTTTGTTCATAAAAAGGCAAAACCTACCCTCGAAACAAGATACGAATGCATTATTACGTAATTGAACGTGATATTGTATAAATGTTCACTTTACCCTATGTCAGTACTAACAGCAAAGATTCGTGTGTTTTTCACTGGTTTGTATTAATAATGATATTATTATTTAGCTTTTGACATTAATTTGTAAGACGTAAAAGTTTCAATATGTATGGATTTCGTTTTCGAAGCCCTTGCACGGGATACTTTTATATTTTGTTTACATCTTTCTTTGTCTCGATTGAAAGGCCAGCATTTGCCGTCAAAATAGAGTTTCTTACAAATCAAGTTGTTTTCATAATACACAGGTAAAATCCAGGTAGTCTTAATACTCGTACATTTTGTCTTTCATTTCTTCCCGAAGAAA
The DNA here is from genome assembly GCA_022818135.1 of Saxidomus purpurata. Lineage (NCBI taxonomy): Eukaryota > Metazoa > Mollusca > Bivalvia > Venerida > Veneridae > Saxidomus > Saxidomus purpurata. The sequence goes on from JAFMSR010000028.1 coordinate 338,726, forward strand.
TAAACTGACTATTACATAAAAAAGACGGTTTGACTTGTGTGCATACTTTTTGATTGCATTATCCTAATGCAAAAATAGAAATGTTTTTTTTTTCACAATAAATCCTCATTCATTCTATTTTAAGCAATGTGGACAGTGTAATGTGAAGGAAAAATATATCTAATTATACGATGTTGTTTGACAGTGAAAATTTAAGATCAGCAACAAGCATTATATAGAGTATTAAAGCTCTATTTGATGGAATAACTATGTGACAGCTCAACTGAACTACACTAAGTATGATTCTGGAAAGGTAACTGTCCTGTTTTGCCAAGTAAAAATACATACAGAAATCAAATGTCAGTCTTTATCAGATCAAACATTGGCAAGCGGGCAAACATTACGCACGTGTAAAGGGACCTACCGATTATGAAATATCAAGCCATCCGATGCACACTAGATTCATTCCATTATTATTTCAAAATCCACGATCGTTTTTCTGTCATTAATTACATGTACTATCCACGAATTCTATTTTCAATTTGATGCAATAATTTATAAAGTCAATTGCAATAAAACATTTTGAAATACATTGTGTGTCAAAGTGAGTTTTGAATTAATCGAAACGGCAAGTACATTGTGGAATATTTTCGTAACTCGTCAACTTATACGGCTAAATGTTTAGATAATAAAATGATGTTGCTATCTAATTGAAAACAATTTCTTTAAGACATCAAATATGAAGTCAACACAGCAAATAATAAGAAAAGAACTGACAGGTAAACATTGCAAATTGTGATATGGTTCGAAAGAGAAATTATTCAGCGTCCATTTAAACCTAACTTTAATTAAAACTACCTCTTAAAAGTGTTAAAACATCGTCTGCTAACAATGCACATCATTCAACGAATTTTGACCCAGTTGAACAAGTTCCGGTCGTCATACCTATTTATAGCCTGAGAGGTTAAGGGGTAGTCTCAAAACATTTTTTAATTGTCAAAATGTCTTGATGTGTTGGATTTATTTTTTTACGAAACTAAATTAGAATCTGAATAGTTGGAAGAGGTAAAGGATGGAGAGAAGAAAAAACAACAACATCTTATAACTTAGTATTCTGCCTTGAACATTCCCATAAATTATCATGTATGTGGCAATAGATATCGAAAGACTAGTACAGTATTCTCCCTGAACACCTTAACTGAGTCATCCCACAAGAAGATCAACTAATGTGTTTATGACAGGTATTGATCATAATTAGTCTGAACATCCTTGCACTCTGATCTGGCTCCATCCTATTTGCTTGTAGTCATGGTCTCTTCTTCCTGTCTATTGAATACTAGTGACGGGCCATTTCTGCTGTCTACTTCACCATACAAACGCCTTTTCAAGTAACTTACGGAAACAGAACTGTCTTTTGCTGCCTGGCTGAGGGAGGTTTTGCTCGCTTTAACGCCAAATAATGCTCGTTTTACTTATGTATGTTTTGCCGGACTTTTGGTACCATATTTCTGAAAAATATATAAATTAAATCTAACAGTATGATTTCACATGTTTATTTGATAGGAAGCTTTGTATTAAGTAAATGTCCACACAATTTATGTACCTTAGTATTAAATGATAAACTAAATTGTCTTCATTTGATTAAATTGTCAACAGTTTCTTAATAACGGCCTCATTAACTGAAAGAGGAATTCAAATCATTTCACTAACCATATCCCCAAATAGCTAGTCCAACAGTGAGCCTCTTATAACAAACTACTGCATACAAAATTTCCCTCTTTATAAACAGAACTAAGAACATTATCAATACTAAAAATAAATACCCGTTTTACACTGTTTGCAGCCTTAACGGCTGGGCTAGAATGGGTGTTTCTGCCTGTATTGGACACGTTCTTTGTCCTACCCATGTTGACTATGCAGACTTAATCTAGACTAACTGGTAATTATAGATATGTATAAATATATATGAATATCTGTTAGTTTCAATATCTACGAAATAATCTATGGCTTGGAATGCTTTATCAAATCGAAGCATTCCCCGGAGGTGATGTGCCTGGCGGAATAACTCACGAGGGCGAAGCCCGAGTGAATTATTACGCAGGCACATCACCGACTCAATTTCAATTTCGATAAAGCATTCCAAGCCATAGATTATTTCGATTCTTATAAGCTGAATTTATGAAAACTATACTAAGTACTACGGACCTTTTTTTCAGATCGGCGGTAATGTGTAAAATGGCATAAATAGTGGCTGTTGGAATTCACTTCCATATTCGGGTAACCGTTCAAAATATCATAAATAGCATTATTATACAAACTTATTTCAGTTGTATCATCTTATACATATAATATATAAAATACCTGACTGTGACATTATGCAGAATACGTCAGATTTTAGAACCTAACAAAGCAGACAATCGATTTAAACGTGTATCGCTAAACTGAGCTATACAACGTTTCAACGTGGAGTAATGACATCAGTGTGATGATGTAAACGTTTTCATTCATTGTTTTGTCACCTGGAATTAAAACACTGCGTGACGGTTAATCCTGAATTGCCTTGGCCTTTTTAAAGGAAACAACAAGGTGAAGGTATTCTAATGCTTAACTGTCGCAACCAAAAATAATATTTATGTTCTTAATCCCAACTATTTCATGCGACCGATGTTATTATGCAGATATTATTTCTATTTTTATATTTTATTTTTCTGTGCGGGAGTAAATTAGAAAAGTCAAAATGAGCTACTTCCAGGTCCGAAACTCCGCCTATTTAATCATATTAAAGCACTCGAATTGACTATAGAAATATACCATAGGTATACTTAATTATATTATTTTAACTAAACAATCCATAATTCTAACAAAACAGTTTGAGTAGAATACCTTTCACACATCGTCGTGATATTTAAAATATGTAAAGACAGAAGTCAGAAAAAAACATCATGCGTGCAGTTAAATTTCAGTTATTACACTTGCAACTGTGTATTAACATTTTAATCTTAACATATGTTATCATAATTTTTAAATCATATTACCATTCAGATGAAAGAGGGCAACAATAAATTTAAGTACAATGCCCTTAGAACTGTTGCCATAGCATTTAAAATCAAATAACTGTCGAGTATTGAAAGAAAAGCTGTGTGTCCTTTGCTCACTTTTTTCCATTGATCATTATTATCTATTTAATTATTTTAAAAGATTAATACATAATTAAACATTTTTAAATGACTTATAATTAACTCGTGTCAGTGTGTTGTAAAACAAATTAAACTGATAGATCAGTGTGTCGTTTATCCAATGGAGAGTAACTGCCCCCACAGAAGATAATACTATCGATATTATTTAATACAGCGCATGCGCACAAGTGTGTAAAAAATCAATTTATGAACCGTAGTTGTGTCCGTGTAACTCCTAATCTACATTAATCATCAATCGCCTGCTGATATAGCGCTTGACACTTTTATTTACGATTAAATACATTCACGTGTAGCTCGTGTGGTAACAGATGCACGCATCCGATCGCATTGTGGACCTATTACGTTCGAGATGAAATATTGTGGACGCTAAATCTCAAAAACCACTGATCAAAATTTAATGATACTTCACATAAGTGATAAGTAATATGCCTAATTGTGCATGGTCCATATTTCGGGTCACAAGGTCGCAAGGGCTCGAGATAGTAAAATCTTGTAGATGCTTAATCTCCAAAACCACTGGTCAGAATTTAATGATACTTCACGAAAGTGATAAGTACCATGCCTATTTGTGCATGGTTTACGTTCCGGGTCACTAGGTCAAAGATCAAGGTCACAGGGGCTCGAGATAGTAAAATCTTGTGCGCTCTTAATCTACTAAACCCCTAGTCACAAATTAATGATATTTGACAGAAGTGATAAGTACCATGCCTAGTTGTGCATGGTCCATGTTTCTGTTCGCTAGGTCAAGGTCATAGGGGCTCGACATAACAAAATATTGTGCACTCTTAATCTCCAAAACCTCTGGTCAAAATCTAATTATACGTCACAGAAGTGAAAGTACCATGTTTCAAGTTGTGCTGGTCCAATTATAAAAGCATCAAATGTTACATATATGTCATATGCTGTGTCAGTGGGATGTTCGTTGGGTATTTTTCACATTCAGTCATAGTTCTAGTTGTTTTGTTTTTTTCATGTGTTTAGAGATAGCAAAGACCTTCTCAAATATATGTTATATTATTTCTTCCATAATAAATAGTTGCAACTGCTTGAATATGTTGGTAAAATGAATTTCTGATATTTGGCAGGCGATACATTACGGAGAAACATGCTTTACAGAGTGCATACGAACTATTTCCCCATCGAGGCACCAACCATTTCTACCGACTGTTGTTTTAATTAATGCGAACAAACTATCATTTACTCTCAGCCATCTACGCTTCGTATTAACAATCGTAAACACTTTATTGGAAAAAAACTTTAAAAGTTTTGTTTTTGATAAATGAATAGACATTTCATCATCGGCAGCCTAAGCAAAGTAGCACGTTATGAAACTTTTACTTGTTGTTGGAACTAATGTCAATTGTATGTCTTCTTCTGGTACAGGTCAAGTTGAACAGACGGAAACATATTTTTACAAACTATAATGGATATTTCGGAATGGTCAGTTCTTGTGTTACTCGTAAGCAGATGTACACCAGTTCTAGGTAGGGAAACTTAAATCATTTTCTGAAATTAGAAATAATCAAAATAATTTAAAGGAAAATGCGCATGTTGAAGATAAACAAAAAGACAAGTCCCGAGTACAAATGGAAACGTTGTGTTACATAAAGTAACGTACGAATTCAATATTCCTAATAATTAACATTTTTTCAAATGATACAGAAGTTCCTTTTAATTATATTTGTCGCAATTATTCCTGAGAACACAGACACTTTTATACAAAAAGTTCAGCAAGGATTACAGCTCGCGATGAAACTGAAAGTGTTAAGGTTTTCCTTCAAATGCTACATATGTCCAATACACGCAAGAATTGTAACACGTATAGCAAACCCACGAGCAATAGCAAGTTCATGAAACTATTCAATGTCGAAGTCCTTTCGAAGTGTTGAGCGGTGTTTAGAAGCACTTTTGATGGATAATAACATAAAAAACGTTTTTATGATTGAAATAACATACATGTATTGCAATTGCCAAAAACAAAAACAGATCACAAAACCTATTCTGATACGAAGAACTTCAGACGAAAATAAAATACAGACCTGTCAATTTCAATGAATTCAATATCAGCGTATTAACTGTATTTAAGTTACTCTTACATCGCATACATTTTGTACATACATCTTAATAGTTTATAAATGTACCAAATTGTTTTACAATGTACATAGTTATATATTGCATTTCCTCTCTTTTAAAACATATTGACGGAAAATGCTTTGATCCTCCAACCGATTCCAAGCATAATATTAGCATAATCCAAATCTCGTAGCAGTATTGATACCAAACACATTGTACAGATGGCTTTAATACGAGTCACGGTTTCCTGAAACATGTGATGTGTTCATTCATTAAACATGAATCTTACTTTATCAATTATTCACCGTTAAGTTTTATTTTTAATGTTTTGCAAATTTTAATTTTCATAATAAACAAGATGAACTGATAGTTTAGAATGTAGTCCCCAATAAAGGCATGAATTTCTTAAAAACACGCAAATTTGGTCCTCATTTATCACATATCTACAAAGTTTTTACATCAAGAATTTCTTTTTGTTTTCCAGTAGCATTGTTCAAACATCATTTGAGTGAGAACAAAAACTACAGGTCAACACCAATCTGCATGACATTAACAGGTCATGAAGAAATAAAACTGCATAAACATATCATGAACTTTGTTATTCGTGAACATTTGTAACCAAGTATTCAAACAGGTGTTCATGAACTATTTGTGATTAATGAACTATGTTTTCACGAACACTTTAATACCTGTGAAGTATTGTATGCTGTTCATAAATAATTCATGATGCATTCATCAATTTAGTCATGAACCATTCATGAATTATTCATTACATTCTTAGCATGGAGTACATAACACGTTATAACGTTAAACATCCCAAGAACGTTTCTTGAAAAATACCCTAATTGTCAAGAAACCTCAATTTCCAACAGAAAACTGCTGTAACATGTAGTCAATCGTAATAAAAATGACTTAAGGACTTTAAGATTACCACTGTATCCTCAAAAACATATATTTGACTTATGAATTATTCATGAAACACAAAGTTCATGAGACGGTTTCAATACATCAAAACATTTTTTTTAGTTGTCTGACTTACATGTACCCATCATCCTAAATTTGGCGCTATGAAATTAAATCGCCGTCTCTAAAACATAAAACTGTCCCCACTAAGTATGCATGAAATATTTCGTAGTAGCACGTCGGATTTTGTGACACAAACTTAAACAATCTCAAAAGACGTCGTCATCATAAAGTAGCACGAAAACGATTCTACCTTATACAATACTGTCAACGGTAATTTTTACAACCGAACCGCAACCGGAACCATTTAGAACCGCTACCGGACCGGGAACGAACCGGGAACGAACCGAATGAACCAAACGGACCGGACCGTTTTAAACCGTCAGAACCAATTGTAACCGTTCACCGCAGTTAAAAAAAGCATTTACAAACTGAAACGAAGCGTGACATGTAAAGCGGTTATCTGAAATCAGGTTTAAGAATCGATTTTATGTGAATTTTTAATTTGGCATATCTGTAGTTAATGACTGAAAGTAAAATTAACAGTATTAAATCACAAAACATAAGTATGCTAAACTTTGAAGCTATAAAAGTTAATTTCCACGCCTTGCACGTGTATGATAGAATCTAAACCAGATGAGACGGTTCGGTAGTATCCGTAAATAACGGACAGGGTCATAAATCATTGATTATCGATTATACTTGAATATTGCCTACGTAAGATATTGAACTTGTCGCGTAACTTTTGTGGGTTACAGACTAGACCATAGACCCAAAAATCTGATCACTAGTGATCTGGCCTGTACTGTTATTTCCAGAATTACCATGAAGACATTAAGTGGTCAGTATGGCTGATTCACAGCATGGGGGGCAATATATATCCCATTTTCATCTGATATGCCCAAACCACAAAAACTATTTAGGAAAAACAAATTGCTGGCCTCTTGGTCACATCATTTGATTCAGTAGCAGGTTTTCGTCTGTTTTCTTTTTATATGATAATTGTTTTCATTTTTAAACACAGTGGGGTTTCCTGTAATAATATAAAGTTTTTCGTTACCTTGTAAATACCATTCAGGACAATTTTTTATATTTGTGTTGGTCTTTTTTTTGTCAGACTTTGAAATTTATTTTCACCTAATAGGCAATCAATTTTACAATCTAGAAAACAGAAAAGTACATATATATATATTTACATGCTTGTGTGTTTTGGGGTGGCTGACAAATCCGTTTTTATAACTTTAGGTTTTGTATCATGGTAAGGAATAGGACTGGAAGAAATGTCATATGACTTTTAAAAACTGAAAACAAATTAAAATTGAAAAGGAAAAGACGTATACATGTAAATAGGAGAAAAAATAAATAGAAATAAAGCATGTCTGCAAAAAGTTTAGAAATGCTAGTGCATAAGTACATGTAGTTGCAAAATTGTATTGAAATATGAAGTTAAAAAAACAGAACCCCACCCAAGTACTTAACAAAATCTAAGTATTGTTTAAGTGATTTGGACACCCAGAACGTATACATGTATGTGAATGCATTTTGACAAACGTGTTTGCTAATAAGATTTATATTCATTGATGATGTATTTATTGTAAACTCATGATTTTCACACAGAAGTTGTGAAAATAGTTTTATGGTGATAGCCTGAATGTTGATTTGAGTATTCAAAGAAGAATATATCAGGTACTTACGAACTTTTGAGGCGAGAGTTTGTTTTTCGGAACACAGACCTAGGCATTAAATTCATATTTTCAAAATTCTAAAAATTCTAAACAAATATACATGTGAAGACGTAGAAAACAGAGTTCAACTTGATGGAAATATTTTTATGTGTTTGAACTAATGACTTGTTACAGTTCAATACCACATGTACTCTGTGAGGAAAATGATTATATATATCTAAGTTAAATTGTTGATTGTTATACTACATTTGGTTTTAATGCGGCATGCAGCACTACTGTTTTACTGATGCGTTGTATCAGTTTCCTAAACTGCATATTTATTTACTTATTCTAAACTGTGAAATCCCTACAACGTTCTGTATTAAATTATTGTATTTTAAAACTGTAATTATACTAAAAGAACACTGTGACAATGGTTTTGTTATTACATTTGTAATCAGCTGTTTTCCTCGATAAATTTATATGAAACATATTTCAAAGAATCAACGTTATTTTCATTCCGTAAGCATCAGTCTAATGGTTAGGTGAAATCAATCCACACTGACCTCTGGTAAATGGCCATTTTGTTTCTGATAAGTTGTATATATATAGTAAAACGACGGGTAGAGTTTTTAACGTAAAAAAGACTAAAATTAATGAAGTCTCAGAAAAATTAAAAAATATTCATTAAAAAGGGGAAACGTTATATTTTATTATCCCGTTTGTGATTCTAAAATAACTTTAGTTAAAATATTATTGCGAGTTTATTACAGCGCTCCTATATAAACCTATAGTAAATGTGTGGCGTGTATTGGCCCTGGCTGTGATACTTTTTCTGCCACATGTCAACAGGTATTCAAATTGAACGTGTTCATTGTACTTGTTAAATCTGGGGAGTGACTTTATATAAATTGTTTTCCTTGGTCTCGTCAATCTTAAGTAATACAATTTGCGGCGGTACCGAGTCCAGACCATAAATTTGAACCGACGTGTACTCAATTGTATAAAGGCGTTATATACAAAACGTTCAGTTCAGTATTTCCCAACCTCTACAATTACGACTACAATTCATTTTTCTGGTTCCATGTCTCATACCGACCTAGGTCATTGGACTATTTGAAAGACCTTGATTGGACCCAGTACCGACCTTCGAAAAAAACGTTATTTTGACGCATATATGTCAAAATATAGACGCCTGCTTATAAAATATGAAGCGGTTAAAGTTTCTTATTTTTGGCGTATATTTAGAATACATTAAAGTTAAAAGCATATTAAATTTTGGCATTTTTTTTTTTTTAATTTCGAGCAAAGCTATTTTTTGTGGATAAATTCAGAAAAATAAAATGTTATTTTTTCAGTGTCTTTTTGCACAGCGTAAACGCAAAGTAAATTAGAGAAAATAACCGTACACTATGGAGTATGGATTATGGGGAATGGAGTCCAAACCCCGTTGTCCGGCATAATTTAATTACCATTAACATTTCAAGTTTTTCACTTAACAGCCTTATAGTATACAAGATATGAATACTAAGATCGTGAAAATCAAGACTATGCCGAGGTTATCAACTCGTTTTTTTCCGATTTGCACATGTGACCGGTGTCTATTGATGCAGAAGATATTAATCTTCAAGATGACATGCATTGAAACACCAACGTGTACCCAAGGCAGGAAAATTGTCACAAGTACACTCGCTTTCGAAACGTGTTCGTCTGGCTACCTGTTTTCGGAGACATTTTGGATCGATACCGCAATGTGCGTAGGAACCAAATCAGCAGAGGTACAAACATGTAACTGTGGCGTTCCTAAACATTTAGTTATCAAGTGTTTTCCCTTGATTTCGGGAACATTTGTGTAAACCAGTCGATTAAGTGTTTTGTTCTTGAAACAACGAAAGACTTAAAATAACGCATGAAACACGTTTTTTTTTGCATTTATAGGATAAAAATGATATTTAATAAAAATGTCTAAAAATAAACCCACGTAGATACAAAAAGTATTGCTTTCCACATTATAGAATAAAATGTTCTGTTTCACAATGCAAAAATAAAGGGAGATACTAGAAATACATAAATGTAAGCATTTTAAGAAAAAAATTCAGTGCAGCATTAAATTGTATTGACATAAACAATCAAACTGTATTACGCTCGGTCTAATGGCAGTAGTCGGTACCGAGGATAAACGCAATCAGTCAGTCAGTATTAAACATTACTATCTATACACCTTTGAAAAAATAGGTTGCCGTAGAGACATATCAAGGATGTGAAACCAAACCTTTCCTATATCAACGGAAACATTGATACATGCAACAGACATAAAACTAAAATCATTAATCGTGTGTATACATTCGTTAAAGTGTCGAGCAACATTAGAGCTAAATTCTAAAGGTAGTGTATTTAAAATATAAAAACTATTTCTTTTCATACGTTGGGAAACCTTTTGTTGTGTATGTCCAACAATACTGTATTTTACATGTCTTACATGTAATGAGATAGATCTAAATAATATCTTCATTCTGTTTTTTACAGAAAAAAAGATTAATCATTTTATAAGATTTGAAATATTTGAGACTCAACAATGTTAGAACAATGACTGCATCTGTGTCTACTACATCTTCTTGTAGCTTCACGTTTCTTATTAGTAGAACTAGACAATAACTTAGTTATGTATCAACGGAGATTCTCTCTTTGCACGCTTAAATGCTACAACAGGTGAGTGCGTAAAGACATGCTGAACATATTGTTTGGGAGATAATCTTATCAGGTCCCAGTATTTGTTAAGATATGGTCTATATAGGGAAGAGCATGATTGTATTCAATAACAAAGTGTATTCTATCATTGTCAGCTGAATTTGTATTATCTGACAAAGCCTCTTCTTGAGACAACTGAGATAATTTCTTTCAAGAAAATGTTGTTTTAATTTTTAATTTAAGAAGGATTCTAGTATTAAATTACCCATCATTATGTAGTGTTGCTCGACACATTCACGATTAAACATTTTAGTTTTATGCCTATTGATCATGTTTCACGAACAAGTCACACTCTCGATACTTTATCATCGAAGGGTTTTATTAGCTACCTCTAAATAGTCATTTTGTATTACTGTTTTAAATGCTTGTATTTAAAGTAAATTTAAATTAACTACGAAACAGAAGATGTTATAAATAACAATGTAACAATACAACTTGCTGTTGCACTAGATAATTTCTCTTAAAACGCTTACATTTGTATATTTCTACTACCTCCCTTTATTTTTGCATTGTATAACAAGAAAGATGGGTTTTCAATATACATGTACTGTATACCAGTATACTTTTTGTTGTTTATTATGTTTCTGAAAACATTGAATATTGCTATCCTTTTTGATTTACTGTACAGTCCAATCTCTCTTAACAACACCTCCGAAGAGCAAACACCTCTCTACAAAGACAGGTGTTTTATTTCCCAAAGCAGTTATATCTGAACAAATTAACCTCCCTAGAGCAACAACCTCTCCATACGAAACAAAAATTGATATTCTCTCTGATGTTGTTGTGGAGAGGTTGGACTGTATTATGTAATTTGACGCCGTACGCCATTTTCCGTTACGCGCTACATTCAGCGGACATGACTTTACTTGTTTATTATCATATAAAATATAATTTACTGCACCTGAAAAAGATATACACAAGTTGAAACATGTTGTGCAAAAAAGCGTTATGGTAAATTTTATTTCTCAGAACAGTGTTAGGTTAAAGAAGCATGATTATCTAGGATTATTATACAGTTATCTTTCCTCGTTTACAGAACAAATTCAAGTTGATTTTACAGGATGCACTCGATTTATTAGGAAGATATTTAGTCTGGTTTTTATAAACTTGGACTTGGTTCCTTCATACAGTGCGCTGACAACAAACGCGTTTCGAAAGTAAGTGTGCTTGTGACAATTTCAGGAGAAATTCTACCGACAGCATATAATATAAGGTGTTGCCATGCATATCATCTTGAAGATAAATATCTTCTGCATCGATAGACACCGGTTACATGTGTAATTATTGCCAAACGACTAAAAACCAAGTTGATAACCTCGGCATAGTCCTGATTTTCACGATGTAAAGATTTACATCTTGTATATCATAAGGCTGTTTAGTGAAAAACTTGATAAAATTATGCTGGGCTGATTTCATCCAAACTTTACATAAATGGTTAGTGCCAAGCCAATCTGTGCATATCGTCATCATTTTCCGGTTAAGTTATTTTTTTTCTTAAAGCCCATATGAAAATAATTTATGTTCAGAAAACACGTGTAATTCATGACACGAATACCAGTATCCTACATTATTAAGGTGGAAGACATACATTGTTTTTCTTGAAAAGCAACCTCTAGTTAAATGTTGTTTTCATTTAGTTTGATTTGGAAAAAGCTCAGAAAATACTGTACATGTATTTCAAATTTGAAACAATATGTGATAAACGTTAGGATACAAATAGCTTTGTATATGATTTATATTATTTCATATTATTCACACCATACTACATACTACTTGTTGTCTATTTATTTTGTTTTCACTTTTCTGTCAATTTTAGGAGCAATGTCCCTCTCGTGTACTCCGCATTATCCAGAATCGAATTCTTTCGTCGTTTGCGAATGTGATCAAAGTAGCGGAAATGATATTGAATGGTTGAAAGACGGCAACCAAATATCAGCTTGTTCTGCAGCAGCAAATTTTTGTTCACCAAGACCAACAGCATACGACTTTAGCAACACTCTTTCTGGGTCGATTGCTTATTACAACATGACTATTAAATCATACAGCTACGGTGATTGCGCTCAGTATACATGCCAGGATTTTTCAACACCACCGGAAGTCGCTTCATTTTTGACATCTATCACCGGTAAGAAATTTATTTGTAGTACGTGTTAACCAGAGAAATTATTTAAAAATGTATGTTGGTATTTCATTTATTTTACATTTATTATTGTAAACTCCAATTTTGTCGAATGATATGAACGTTTTGATGGAAGAGGTTCTCAAATAAAACCCACTATTTATAGCAATTATCCGTCAGGGTAATGACGTTGACGTTATGTTTTTATGTGTGTAACACGCTATAAAATGAAAATAGATGTAAAGTAGTGACATTAGCAACCCAATATAAAGACGTGTATCTATTGTAGAAGCATTGCAAGTCACATTTAAGGATGTACTGAACTGAGGATTTAGGCCGTATGCCAGTCTGAATAACGGGAGGTAACTCTTGAAATCATGTCGATGTCGTAATATCGTGAACGTATAATCAATAAACTATTTACACATTTAACACAAAAGACATATTTTAAATATGTTTGTCATATAAATAAATTGTTTCCCTTGCATTTGTGTTGTTGTTTTTTGTGTTAGTTCTTTTTTAAAGATAAAGCGCCGAGCAACTTTTCGTCCTGATGACGTCATGATCGTAATCGGTTAAACGCTTGAAATGATAGTCTACCTGTGTTTAAACAGTGTTTTGTCTTTTTATATTAGCTGAAATACTATAATGTTTTACATAAATGTTGCTCTTTATATCTGAGATATTTTAGACTATCCTATTTAGGCTTGTGTAGACATGTTTTGCTTCTAAATTTAGAAATAAAGACCGATAATAAATCAATATCCGCCAAGTGACTGCTTACGTCAATGTCAATTGTCAATAAGCATGATAAGTGTTTTTTTGCGATGGGTTTTGATTATTTCTTCATCTGTTCGGCTCAATCGGGAATGGAATTCCACAAGGTGAGTTCTTGTTTCTTTGTTGAAGTTTGTGCATTACTGTTTTTGTCAGTCCGCACATAAAACCCATACAACTTGTTGAAAATTCAAACCGAAAGTAGAAGTACAGTCCTGAGCTAGAAATCATACAAGCTGCATACAGTACTATCTGATAGTGGTTTCAGTCAAGTGCAGCAAGAATTCACACTGTTATTTAAAGAGCACTACCAGACTTAGTACAGAATGTGTTTTAAATAAATGAATTTTGTATCTTGAAAATTGACTGGGAGTGGGTGGGGGGAAAATCTGAAAAATCCAGGCTCAATGTCTGATGCAGGCATGACTTTCTTCATAGATCTTTTATTCCTGATACCTGAATTATTTGCTGACTAGAAGTCAAGTTAGTACAAGATTTTTTTAAATAAATACATTGCATCATGCATGAGTGTGTGTGTTGGACGTTATGCTCCAGTATTGTTTTGATTATGCTAAGCAGATATTTAACCATACCCTGCTCAAGGTATACATTAGAAACTGTTTTCTATATGTGTATAATAGGTTCAATTCAAGTAATAATTATAATGATAAATCATAAATGATCTAATTAATTATCAAATACTGAATGTTCACTGACCTAATACTTTATGAAATTAACTTTGATTTTATTTCACAAAAACATGTACATGCATACATTATATTATATTTCACTGTTTGATTTATCTGTATCAATTTATTTACAGACTGACCCTTTCTAAAACTCCAAAGATGTTCCAGTGTTTTAAATTGCATGATGTGACACAAGGTAAGAGAAATTTCTGCATAAGTTGCACACATTTCAAGAAAATGGCTGTGACAGTGTTCTATTTTGAAAACTTCCAAATATATTTACAAAAGAAATGTAAAATAGTACTCTTTTTTTCTCTAAGTAGATGTTTTCATCTATTATACCATGGTACTTACAGATCTCAAGTATGTAGACCAACAAAAACTGATTGCACTCACATATTGTTTGTTTTCATTCTGTATATTTACAGGGTATTTTCATAATTCATTTTGAAAATGATAAATGTACATAAACATGACATGGTTGCAGGATCACTCTTTTATTTCTTGATTTAAAAAAAATGTACACTGTTGTAAAGGGGGAAAACAGAAAATGTAACATCTCTCATCTATTATTCATGATCATTTCCAGGATAAACTGCATAATGGACAATTCCACAGAAAAAAAATGAAAACAAAAAAACAAAAATAATATCAAACAGGGAATGCCACGTACCAAAAACGCAGCCTCCCCAAAACGAGCCCCACAGCACCCAGAAGTGCACACCACCAACACACAAACTCATTTGTGAAGGGCCATGAATGGCATGCTAGCATGCATGTGCATTACCTAGATCTAAAGCCACATGGAAACTAGACATACTTTTCTTCAACCTGATCTGTAGAAGGTAATCTAAATAAATTTTTATCATTATTTGCATTTTAACTAAATATTGCATCATTTAAGTACCATATGTCAATCTTTCTGAGTGGACAGGGGGTAAAAGTTACACAACTCTACTCTGAATTTGATGTTTTCTGTGGAAATACTCAAAGTCAGGCTTACATTTTCCCTAACTTTTGGAGTTTGGAATATTCTTTAAAGACAAATACATGTCCTATTGCATTGAATTAAAAACATATATTAACAGTATGTCATATATAAAACAAGAAAATGCCAATATGTTATTTATTTAAAAAACATTTGTTTCAGGTGTGATGGGAAGAGTACACTGCTTACAAGATATTGCTTCTACTTTACAGCAGTCATAAAAAGAGTAGGAGTGTTCATGGAGTTGTGAATAATCTGTACCTTTCATAACAAGCCAAAGTTCTGCAAAGGAAACTTCAAACTATTGCCATGATTTTAGAAACACATCAGTTGTCAGTACCAGGAATTGCATTGATATGCAATGAATATTGTGTTAAAACTATTCAGCTTTGATGTTTTTTTTGTCATTTTTGAGTAATATGAAACATAGTTATAGGACTGACTAATTCTTACAGGTACACCACTGGATGTTATAATATTACTTGGGAATTGAGTTTTCATGGCAACATATATTACATATTGTTTTCACTTTAGTGTGTTAAAACGTGTGTGTACTTATTTTGTTGCTGAAAGATGAAACAAATCATTTTTTAAAAGTCAGGTGTGAACATAACATTATAGACATTGAACTTTGCACTCATTTTTAGCTTTAATCTTTTCAGCAGATGTCATGGAACTAAAATAGAGCAATATTTCTTGATGTTAATCCTTTTGCTAAGTTATTGGTCCAAATGTAAATGATAATCATCATTGGCACATAAATAATTATTTATCAAGGATTTTGCTAAATTTTGTACACATAACTGCAATTTAAGATGAATTTAGAAGCCGTTTCTGTGGAAGACAAGCAATATTGTCATGTATTTTTCTGTGCTTTTTTTTGTTGCCATGGCAACTGTTTATGTGAATTAATTTTTATGGAATTTATAGAAATATAGTATATTTTATAGTATCATATTCTTTTGAAAATAAGTACAAACTATTGGCATACTTTTAATCCACGTAAAGATATGTTTAAAAATTAAATAAATACATAGAGGATAATTGTTGGTTTCGGTGTAAGATCACGTTATAATTTCACCGAGTGGGCACCAAAAGTGATATTTTCACGAGTGGCGCAGCCACGAGTGAAAATAACAACTTTGGTGTTCACGAGTGAAATTAACGTGATATTACACCGATACCAACAATTTTTCTGTTTATTTTATGGTTAAAACTCTACTTTTATTGAGTTTGTTTCTATAAAATAACGAAAATCGCGGGAAACGTCATCAAAAAAACATAGCGCAAATGACGTCATTTTAACGACGTCATCGTCGCATGGTTTCCAGCATTAATTACGCTCTGTATACTTTTTGACGTAAATCCGGGTTAAAGATTGCAAAAACAGTGAAAAATAAAAATGGTAATCCACTGTTTCAAAACTGTGGATTATCACTTTTATTTCACTGAGAAAACTCTATAATTCACTCGAAAACATTAAATAAATATTCATATTTTACATTTTTTAGACAAGGGAGGTAATTCAAATGAGAAAAACTCAAAATTTTGATCAGCGACCTATACTTTTCTATTTAAATGTTGATAACTGGTAGTGAACGCCATTATCTGCAGTAGTTTAAGGAAAAGTTAAATATTATGAATATGCTTTTTTCTTATAAGAATGTTTTGAACCAGTCTGTTTTTAGACCCGAAAAATATGGGTTCACATCAGGGCAAACTAACGTCTTTTTGGGGGTGTAATTGCAATATATGATATGAACTTCTAAATATCTGGATGAAATAAACTCAGAATGTGATTTTAACCACAAAGAAACAAAAAATTAGCATATTATCTTTCAAATATTTGTAATTTGCATGAAAATCTACTTTTCCCATATGCTTAAATAAGAAAACTGTTTGTATATCACAAGGCTTTCATAAATGAATCTAGCAAAAAATAAAGCACAGCAACATATCATTTTTTGTGTTTTTTGTATTGCCCCTACATCCAACTCTCAAAATAACAATGTTACAAAAAATGTTAAATATTATAAATATTCCACTTTTCAGTTCAGTACATCCTTAAGTAACCGGTTGATTTAGGTCCAGCTCTACAATCAGATTAGTGAAGTTCACTCGTACTTCGTGAAATCCTAATACGGGTGAATCAGTCGTAGGTAAATATATGTAGATAGACGTCTTTTTTTAGATTATAGTGAAATATGTACATTGCGAAAGTCACTAATTAAGTATTCTGCTTCTGTAGTTTACGTAACAACTTCAAATGGATCACATTTTACAGTTAGTTGTTTTAATCACCCTATTCATAGTCTTAACCTCTGCAGCACATCTTTATGTTTCACGATTTCCTTTCTGGTTCTTGGTTTTCATCTTGATCAAGGTTTATTGTATCGTGTCGGGTTGTTCGGTCCGTTCAAACGATGTTGATCTCTATGGTCTTCTTAGCATCATTTTTATCTGAAGTGGTTTGTGATATGCGTTTGTTTGTTTTAGCTGTCCTGGATACAAAATGATGGAGAACACATTTTCATTATTGTCAATAAGTTGCCACATAACCGAAGATACTAGTCCAGTTCTATATTTATCTTTTATACACATATTTTATATCCTAAACATGATTGAACTACTATTATGTCAAACATTTAGAAAATGTTCCATCAATGCACCATATATTATACAAAGGTCAATAACGCCCAGTTGAACTGGACCAGTGCCTGTGCCGTAACCCTCTTACCGTATAAAAGATATGTCGGTTCAAGTGTCGTATATAACCGATTTTATTGCTGTAACTATTGTTTGTAAAGCATCTAGGCATAATATGAACGTCCAAACACTTTCTTTAAAATTAAACTGAGGTACCTGTTAAACGCTTCCACCAATCGAAACGTACAACGATGTTCGTCGTAGAATGAAATGCAACTGTGTCATTTTAACACTGGGGAAAAATAACGTTTGTTCAAGGATAATCGACTCAGCATCTTCTGAACGTTTGTAAGAATTATCATTCGTTGTATCCGGTTTGATTTCCAGGTGAACTGTTTGAAAACAGCCATATGTAAAGGACATATGTATAACTTCGATTCTATGCCGAATTTGTCTTTTGCATACAATGGTGAAATAAGCAACTCCATTTGAAATGGTCTAGCATTTACTTCTTTGTTTGCCGGAAGTAGATATGTATCAACTGTTTTGACCTAGTTAAACTCCTCGACAGTTCGCACAATTGCGATGATTATTTATATTTTGATACAATGACGCATCGACGTTATCCAGTGCCTTGCCAGAGATATGTCTTTGCGGAGACACGCAACTCGTTTGTTGATGCCGGCATATAGTTGTCAGAGGGCATCTTAACTGATAATTTTTCACAGGAAACTTTGAACGAGCGTTTTTAATCAGTACAAATTAATACCGTTCTGCCTGTCTGAGCCCATGAACAAATGTTGTCAGAGAAATCAAGCGTGCTGTCATATCTACATGCATGCCCACATACACTAGCGGTGTTCGACAATCTTACTGTGTCACATAGAAATCGACTTGCCTGTCCGTCTATCCAAACGTCTTATCCGGAGCATAAATTCAAATGTAAGCATTTAATATAATGTGATATTCATGACATGATGGCAATATTGACCGAGGCGCTATTCAACTTCACTATTGTTTATTCTTGTAAATACATTTTGTATACCATCATATTCAATGCCTAACAAGTATATATTTTATTATATGCACTTTGCTTCTTTAATGTTATACTGTAAATACAGTTTTTTTAATATTTCAGTTATACAATTCTTAAAATTGCGCAGGACATCGTCCGTGTTTCTGCGTCTTATTAGTCACGTCATCAGCGTTTTATTTTTTTTTCTATCTCATACAAGAAAATAGAACGGATTAAAGTTAAAACAATACCTGTTCTAAATATAGAAATAATATTCACTGTCAGGTGGGGGACCAAAATCATGAAATATGTATAATATATGGGTTCGCTGGTCGTGGTCAGGACCAATGAGATTATTATTTATTCATAGTTCATACATCTGCCCTGTAATACATATAATAACGCATTGTCAGTTTATTAATTCAAACACAAATGTTGAATAAGAAATTGCAATAAACAGTTAAAGGATTTTAAAATAAAAGAAGTGAATTATCGGTAAACCTGGAAAATATTGAATCACACTCGACTAGAAGTTTCTGCATAAACAAGGTCGTTCAGAAAACAATTGTTTATACTAATGTGCATAGTACACTGATACAGTGGTGCTCACACGGAACGAACGAACCACGAACGATACACGCAAACCGAATGCACGACGCACGTACGATAACTGATATATGAATGATAAGCGATAAGAACGATATGATACACGATTCCTGATGAACGAAACAATAAAGAAAAAGAAAACTCGATGACCCCGGACATTTTTGACGCTTTATATCACTATTATGAATAGATGTCGCATGATATAGTTTAGATAGTTGTAAATGATTTGGGAAAAAAACTACGAACCTTCTTGTGTCCTTCAGTTTCCGGTTATTTCGAATCTCTGAAAAAAGTCCTTTCACCTTAAGGTGAGCATTTTACAGAGTGTATAGAAAGAAGCAATTCACAAATTACTGAACTCAGTATCATTTTCTTTGCGACGAAACACTTTGTTCATTGTATCTGGTGTAAATCTTGCACGACATGCAGAACGTTCCATCCGAAGTCAACACCTCCCATTGTCAGAAAAAGAAAATAATGTCACATACAGATATTTTTTTTTAATTAACAGAAGTATTCTTTTTTTATCAGTAATTCTAACATAAATTTATCCGATCTTTGAATAATATACATGAAAAATCTATGAACGATGACTGAAAACGGATTGCACGATATACGAACGATAAACGAAAATATATGCCAATTTACACGAGAGCACAACTGTAACATAGAATGCAATTATTGTTTTCGGCTATTCATATTGCATGTGTATCCACATGTTGATGATTAACCATTTGAAAATACGGTCTTGTTGATTTTACATGTTTGCATGTTGTAATGTTGAAATTAAATTATTGTGTTGTTCTTGTGAAAACAATTAAAAAAATGTCATACCAACCAATCCGATTCGAATTTCACAAAAAATATATCGGAATTATAGATACATGTATTATAATGCATGTGAGATGATTGGTGGGCGTGGCTAATGCACATACAGTTAATTTTAAACTGTTTGATGTGTTCGATTTCAAATAATTTCGTATAACCTGTCCACTATACAAAAGTAGTTGGTCACTTGTCATGTATTGTTTATGTGACTGTTTTTAAAAAAAAAGACATTCGTAAAAGCAATAATCCATATTTCCCCGTTAAAGTGTTTAGAGTTGCACGCATTTTTATGACAACCGATCATATGTTTTACAGGATGTTATTGACTTCTTTCGTTATCGCATTAATTAAAAGGGTTGATACCCATTTAAAAGGAATGAAAATGGATCAAGAGCAAACACATTCGTGACAAATTTTGGAAAAGTAAAATTTTAATGAAAGGCAAAATGTATACAAAGTGCTAGTGATATTTAGTGATGTCAAGTTGAAACAAATTTTAGTAGTACAAAACGTTCAAAAAGATCCTACACATGAAGTTGGATCCGGTTGTCCGGCAACGCTGCCCGGTGACCATTAGACTAAATTGATTCTCTACTAGGTGAATACATACTGAAACGTTTCAAGTCATATATAAATGGGAAAAGGTGTTTAGGTTTGAAGTTCAGTATTCAAGCATGATAGAAACATGAGACAGTTTTCTAATAGCAAGTTTTTAATCTGTTTTGATTTAGTTTTTTAAACTGCCCCGCTAACACTAAAATGACGTTGCTTATAGCGACTAAATAATACTTGTTAATTAAGTATGATGAAAATATCACTGTAGAATATTAAATATACAGTCAAACTTATATTAAGAGACCGCCCAAGGGAAAGGCCAAAACCGGTCGCTTGATAAAATGGTCTCTTAATACAAAGCATCACCGGTGACGGCAACCTTTTCCCATAAAATCGTACTTATGTCACGTGGTTTTTTTCCAAAAATAGCAAAATAGTTTGTACTTGAAAGTACCGAAAGTCGATAAATACCCGACAATTAACACATGCGGACATTAGGATGGACGATAATCCTTACGAGATTTGACACCTCCGTGCCTAATTGGGACGTTAAATGCAACTTTAAAGCGGCCAGTTTCCATAGAAATTATCTGTTTGCATATAAATGGTCGCCTAATACGAACAAAAGACCGATTATTGGTCGCTAACTACTGGTCGCTGGTCGCGTTAGACAAAAGTCGCTTAATGCAATAGCAATACAATGTAAAAACGCTCGGGGGGATTCAAAAGCGGTCGCTTAAGACAAAGGTCGCTTAATACACGTGGTCGCATAGTCAAGTTTGACTGTAATTTAAAGTCTAAAGAGCAATATTAAAAATAGCTATGTTGAATAATACAAAAAAAACAACAAAACATATGCCAACATTTTTCATGTATAGAGTGAATAAAATGTAGTCTAATTTTTATTTTATCCGTAATTCTTTTACTATATCAGTCCAATCAAAGGTGACCATGTGACTGTATGTACTATAATGTACATAAGAACTTTTGTCTGGTATTTTTGTTTAAAAGGGCAACTCTCGCTGGTATACCACCGAGTATTTTTCTTTGTGCAGCTGTAACATGATACCCTGTCAATTAAAGTGGAGGTTGGTAAAATAGCACAAGAGTGAATGAATCACAATAGCAAGCAGACGATTTTAGCTCTTGAGCTGATTTGGGACTTCTTTACGTTTCTGATAGTTTGAGTCTATGAGCACTATGGAAACAGATGAAAATTTATCCACCTCCTGAATCATTTCTTCTCGCTTTCTTTTTATCCAATGACTTTCATTCATATTCTCCCTTTTTAGTAAATTTAAAGATAAATTCTACATTTCACATCTAACTTACAGAGTCAAATTTTGCACAAGGCCTGATTTTGTGTAATTTCCTACAATATAAATAGATTGTGGTAAAATGAAAATGTTAGCACCCAATTAAGATAGAGTCACACAATTAATTGGTTATTAGATGTCATCAGCGTGCAGGTCTGGTTTGTGTATTTTTGAAGGACACAAATTCCAGACATGAAACTGATACATGTGTCAGAAAAGGGAGGGAAATTATCACAACAATTCAAGACACAATGTATATGCATGTAGTTGATGAAGAATAAAAGTTATATATAAAGCATTGCAGAAAATGTGCATAAAATAAAGACATGTATTGTTTATATCAAAAGAGATTAAAAGGAGCTATTTGTGTTAGTTTTAATGTTCTTGACACGAATTTGAAATCCATAGTGATGATAACACGGGATGATGTTAATTATAGACAATCAAGGAAAAAAATAAAATGGAGAAATTACTAAAATCAAAAGTAAAATCAATCTGAAAGCTTCATTTTTGGATAACAATGGATCGTAATATATAATGAGCCAGGATAATATTAACTGACCCTGCAGGTGCGATCCTTGCAGTGGTTTAGTAGGAGGATTCTTCGTCTAAGTCACATAAACATTTTTAAAATTTTATACCAACACTGTTTATAGTTTGCCTTATACCAACGGGCTTGACTAAGAAATAGAAGAGTACATGAACCTGGAAATAGTATCATACAACAAAAAATTATTATAAAAAACACTGAACTGTACTATAGACAGAACGGGCTTTTGAAGTAAAGTATAATTTAGATAAATAAAGACAAATTTACATTTGAACTGCAAGGGAAGTTATGTCCTGTTGTGTACTTTTGCAAGTAAGGCATTTATACCAAAATTAGAAAGTTCAATACTGACTGCTCGAAAAAACATATGGCAACATGAAAAGATTTCTGCACAAAAACATATATTTATGTTATCTGCTGACTTTTAATTTACTTATATAGGTCTTGAGTAACTAAGTGTTTCATTTTAATGAAGGATATTCTCATTTTATGGAAATAAACTTTCATCAAGGTTAGTAAACTGTTTTTGTTCTGTAATGCATGCCATACTTTCAAGTGTAAAAACATCACCACGTGGCTTTGTTTATAAACACATACTTTATCAGCAATTAGCCACACCTCCCGGGAAATTCAAATCTGAGATCGTCTGCTTGACAGTTTGATATTTTTCTAAAAGTCACTTTTAGAAGTGATATGAATTTAAGATTTCTGGATGAACTGTTTTGAAATGGCACAGTTTACCTTTGTAACCAATTTCAAAGGAAACAGTTCTGTAACTTTGTCAATTTTAAAAAAAGGGTCTCTGATCTGAAACATGTTTGAAAATATTGAAAAACCTGCTCCAGCGCCATCTAGTGGTTTATATAGCCCAGTTACCCCTTTAATACAAACGATATGAGAGCTTTGCTGAAACTTTTCGAACGCCCCCTTTGTCAGGTGTATGAGGTATCGGTTCAAAGTTGTCTGTCAGTCTCGCTCCGATAACGGCTGATTTTACTTGTTGTCTTTAAACTGTGTGGTAAATCTTCCATGACTAATGCTAAAGGGTTTTACCTGATATGTAAGCTACTACTTGTATCGATAAAAAATGAGCATTTCTGTTATGTGCTTTGTACATGTAATGCTGTCTCCTTTTTGCGAAAGCCTGCATGCTAGGAAATTACATTATGGTTGCGCTGCGCAAATCTTCAACAAAAATATCCCAGTTTATTGATAGTCTCCAGGTAGATACAATTTGTCTCCAAATCAAATATTATCGCTACAGGTTATGTTGTTGCATCTTTGCTCGTATAGTCACTTGACTCTACAAATAAATCTTTGTTTGGCTATCTAACGTCTGGTGTAAATTATCTCTCTTCCTTACATTTCCCAAAACTTTTGATGATTGTGCATTCTACTTCGGTAATATCTGTTTGCAGAACTTCCATGCTCACCAGCACTTTCCCAAGAACTTCTTGATGCGAGTCTTTGTAGTGCGAATAAGCCTTGTCCATGCATGCTGGGGGATAAATTTCCAAGGAATTCCGTGCGATTCTAGAATTTCTTCTTTCAGTACTTTGTAGTAGCGATGTATGTCATAGCGTTGTCGGACATAATAATCGTTGGTATTGCTTTCCTGCCGTAGAGCCAAACATAAATGAGTCAAGTATCATGTATGGCATAGTCTTTAAATCAACTGTCCGCGTGTTGGCACACGTTAACCGACACATGTAGGCCTTTTGTATGCCCCCCTTAATACTCTCATTGTTAATGCTCCGGTAAAGTCAACTCCTGTTCCAATAAATGGTGGCACATGTTTCAGTCTGTCGACAGGCAACGGCGAGGGTCAGGAACCTGATATGGTTTACATGTAACCTTATGGCGTGTGACGCACAAGCGAACAGTTTTTCGGACACGTTGACGAATGCATGGAATCCAAAGCTTTTTGCAAAAAATGTACCAGTACATGCACTTTATCTGACGGAATGCATGTGTGTAATGTGCGCGTCCATAACAATCAGGTTTGTTAAATTCTCTGGGTGGAAGCAGGTACGGGAATTTCGTGCAATCCTGTAACGTTGCATTTTTTATTCTTCCACTACAACAAACGCATTTATCATCATCGAGAAAAAGATGAAGTACTGTTTTTTTCTACTCTGGAAAAAGTGCTGTTTCACATCGAAATAATGCTGGTATTGCACGTGCTTTATCAGCTGTCTGGTTGCTGCATTTATCCCGTGCAATTTTAGAGGTCTACGTGCTTTTTAAAAAATTCTGCAGTTGTTTATAAACTGCAGTATGTATGATGAAACTCGAAGCAGCTTGCAGTAAGAGCTAAATCTTTGGAATAATGTAAATTCTAGTATACCTGGGTTGTCTTGTAGTGTTTTAAATACTGTTAATTCGTTGATTTTATTTGTGGTGTCGTTTCAAATATTGTTATCAGTGCTGTGTTTGAAGTCATTCCGGGAAAATCTAGTTTCATATATCAGCCAGTCAAGACCATTTATACACATTACATTTCAAAAATTCTGGTATGAAAGTCCTCTCGACAAAAGCTTTGCAATGTTCAAATAAGTTGGGCAATATCTCCACTGAAATCAATCAGTCATTCCCATCACCCAAATTAGCTACAGACAATTGTTGTGATTTATTTGAAGAAATCCATTTTAACACGATTCGGCGGTCACTCCATACATTCTTTTTTGCATTTTATTGTCGATGTAATGTGCCGACAAAACTTAGCTCCGGTGAGTGCTACACATAATTCAAGATTCGGTACTGAAAGCTGTTTTACCTGGGTTACTCTGTGCTTTCTCTATTCTTCTGTTCAGTAATAATTATCCCCCGCCTTGGCGGAGGGAATATGGAAATAGGCTCGGTCTTGCATCCGTGCGTCCGTCAGCCTGTCATAATAAACATACTATTTTAAATTGTATGTCACACTTTTGAATAATACTATTTTTTTAGTTTTGCACCATTGAGGGAACATGGGGCACACTATATGAGGTTTCGTGCTAGGTTTCAGTTCTTGCAAGTTTACATTAACTTCAATTTGACATCCGTCGATTGACCAGTTTCAGGTTTCTTGTCTTGACACGACACAATGAAAAAGGGCATACATTCGGAGTTACGTATGACAAAGCTTACAACATGGTGCTTGCATGGCGCATTTGTCCTTGTCACCAGCCACATATATTTTATATCTGAAGTCAATTTTTATTCGTCAACTTTATTTCGCAGGTCGTTTTTGCTTTGTAGTTAAAGAGGCAAATCCTACACCTAGCAGGTTATTTTCTCAAATTGTTAAACAAAATATATTTTTCAAGAAGAACATATATAAAAAATGCCTATTTTCTGCACAAAATGCCAATATGTATGTTTGCCAAACAACTGAGATAAAGCCTTCTTTCTTAATTACGCAGATTATTGGATTGTAAACGGTCGTAGGCAATTAAAAAAACATGATACTCTAAAATATATCAAAAACTAAATGGTATTTTTTCCTGACATTTGACACAGGTTCATAAATGGTCCATACCAACTCTGACAAATAAAATTAAATTTGTACATGTACTAATTATGCAGACGATTTCCTACTTTCTTCTATATAGATTTTAACTATCTTATTGAAGAAAAACGGTGGAGTAAAATCAAGCATTTACTGTTAGGTAGGGTCATGCATGCACGCATGAGACATAATTGAGAATAAATCCTATAATTGTGACAAATAAAAATGGAATAAAAACTTGAGAGGCCTTTCATAAGTATAACAGAGGCTAATGTTTGTTACATATTGACAAATCTTCTGTTTAATAAATGATGACCATATAACTAAATGCATTATTATCTCTAGTCCGGGCATCAAAACCTAATAGAATTATCAATCAAAGCGTAAAAGAGATTTACAGCAAAACTTACTTGCCATTCACCCAAAAACTGGCTGTTTTATTTACTGAAGGAAACTTACATAGTTCTTGTGCATGGAATATCAATCTTTTGCACAAAAACAATGAATGCATTTGTTTTCTTAATTTTTTGGGGAGATGTTAAATATTTGTAGATTTGGTATGTACAGTTAAAGCAGGCATTGCAAATGTCAAATTGTTTCATGCAATAGTTAACAAAAATACAGTTATATCATGTTGTTTTTAATCGCTTACTAGCTATATTGATTACACTGTATTGACGCAATCACTGTATGTAATGTGTTACTTCCAAAAAGAGTTTGCAAACAGTTTTTACCCCCTTTATTGCGTAGGTAACTACAGTGTAGTATGTAGTTCATATATTGATTTTTGTTTCTATTTGTTACAGATTTCAATTCTGGTCAGCCAACGGAATTCAAAGAACCAGGAACTCATAGCAGTGGAAACATTAACATAACAACAGAATGTTTATTCAAAGCGTCCGACGCAATTAACAACATAAAATGGTACACAATTGTCGTAAGTATTTTCACTACACTATGAATAGGGTAACCACTAACCTTATATGTTACTGACCCGAAACAAGGTGTATACATACAAAGAAAATAGTACTATCAGAAATTGGAATATACATTTGCACTATTAGTCATATACAACGGATGTTTATAATGCAAACCGGGTGCATATCCAGATTCCAATTTGTTTTATTAACTTTATATAGAAATTATTAATTATACACAATAAATAATATTTTACCATTATTATTCTAGTTATTTATCTTGAATACACATACGAATGTTTATACATAACTTACATTGATAAATTAAGAAAGGAATAATAATCATTATTAAAATATGAAATACTATAAATTTGTTATCACTACAGAACTTGGAATTACATAAAATATTGCTATCACAAACATAGTAAAAATAAGAATGTATTGGTTAAATATGCCCACCAATAGTAAATACACGAAAACACAGTTTAACAAAATTGAAAACAAAATATCGGCAAAGAATTCATAGGCTATTAGAATTTAGTTTATGCTACTGTAGCAAAATAGTTTTGTCATATATTATGTAATTACAAATCATTACCAAAATATAATTAAATGCGTTTGAGATAAACTTCTGTTAAGATATAAACCTAATTGCTACAATCACTCTGCAATTTACGTCGGAGCTCTGTAAAATAGAAGGTTCTTGACATGTATCTTAAAACTAAGTTTTCATGTCAACAGGTCATGCATTACAGTCTTGATAACTCTATGTTAACGTATACATGAAATAACTTGTAATACATGGCTAGATGGAACAATCGGAAAGCGAAAATTATATTTGAAGCATTACTGTTTATAATACCAAGGAACGTCTAAACGATTTCAAATGTGACGTGGACTGAGAAAATGGGTCCAGATGAGCATTAATTATTACTTCGCAAATGTAAAATGACAAATAACTAATTTTCACCAAATTTCGACTAGGCGTAACCATTTAAAAAATTATGTTTATTGTAAATGGCATTCACAAATATGCATGAAAATGATTATATCATGTCTTTATCGTAAAGCATATTACCATAGCAACCACTAATTCTGTCACATTCGAAAAAGTGAAAATGAGGGCACGGTCAATAAAAATGAGGATTTATTGAAAAGTTGAAACTATTGTATCTGCACCATATTTGCATTTGTTCTCCTCAAAAAAGGCTCTATTTTAAGTAATTTACAATATAAATAGGAATTTATAAGTCATTATCATGTTATTTCTACATTGTATTGTATTTTATACATTTTTGTATTGTTCATTGCGAAACTAGTGTATCTGCATGTTTCAGTAAAATTATGTTTTAAGTAATTTGTATTCAGTTTAGGACATGGATTCTTGATATATTATTGAAAGAAACAAATTTCGATACAAACAATTTAACTATTAGGCATATAAATGACTTACTGTATGTTACTGAACTATAAAATATTGCATTATTTATTCATTTTAAATATGAAAATGAACAAATATTGCATTATTTTGAAGTTCAGTAAAAATAAATTCTGTGTCAGGTGTATAAAATCAGTTATGTCCTACTTTTTTGACCAATCAAATGTTTTCAATTAAGTGCATGGTTGTCAAGTTACACTGAATGTACCATGGCAAAATCTGAAAATACAGGAATGGTATCTAGTGTGCCAGCAAAGTATGATTTAATAGATTTATGCAATTTTTAGACTGCATGCAGTTTCCCATTCAAACAGTTTCATAAGATGTCTGAACAATGTTTTTCAAACGGCGTAAGTAAATCAGGCAATTTCGGTGCTGAGTGTCACTGAAAACAGAAAGAGAATGTATACTCAAAATGTCCATGGCATTTCTTTTCCTTTAGTATTATGTAATATTATGGTAAATACAGACAATTTGAGTACTGTTTGTAAGATTTTCTTGTCCCATCGTGCCCGAGATCAACTGAATGATGGCTATAAAATAATCAAAATTGTTATTGGTTTTTCAGTTAATTTTGGTACAATTTATAACATCATTGAAGAACACTGTTTGCTATGAAACAAACAGAAAACAAAAATGTTGTAAAAATCATCTTGCAAGAATACAGTTAGATATATATATCAAGCACTTCCTTTTGTCCCGTTGACTTTCTACCTTTTCTGGAAAACCAAGATGTAAGTTTTATTTTGTACGTCATGTCGGCTTGTCGCTATTTAATTAAATCAGAGCAGACATTATGAAAAGGCATGTGCGTTGCCTTTCCAAAAGTGCAAAATTGTATTATAAGGTAATGTGGACTCTACTTCGACAGTTCAGAGGTTTTGCCCATGCAAGTTCTTTTTTCAAGGGACTGAAAGAATAAGATGTCACCAGTTTTATGATGTCTAACAACACTTATTCTTTTAATTATTAACTTGCTCTCCTTAAAAAATAATGTTCTACTTATTTTGTTTAAATTATAATAACACTAAGTCTTATAATTTACAAATTTTATTTTCTAAACCTTGGTTTCTATCTCTTATCTTAATTGTAAGTTTGTGACTTGATGATACTTTATTGAAATATGGCTACTTTCATTATACACAAGGCAGTACATCATTATATAAACATAATAACGAAAGTGAATGATTTGTCAATGTTTTTTATTATCATTATTTTATTAGCACTCGCTTCTTCAATATTTTTTTCATTATTTTGAATGAAAATTCAGATGTTTTTTTTTTCTTGATCCTGCCATACTGGTAGTTAAAATGACTTTTATTAATATCTAGAGATATATATAGCAAACAATTCTAAAACTTCCAGCCTTTTAATGCAAATGTAGATTATACATTACTTAAAGAGAATAATGTCAGTTTAATGTGAAACTATTGTATCTGCATAGCCAGTTACATTTTTAGCAATATTTTTGGCAATTCTGATACAACAGCCAGTGTTTGAAATATATTCAGGTAATGTAAAGTAAGTCTAAGCAATTTGATGAAAAGAAAATCAGATTAAATACACTTCATATTTTGCAGAACGGTAAAAACTTTCATTGTGATACTACTGTATCTGCACTTTTAGTCAGATATAATAGTTTCACAATGAACAAAATTCGATAATGCAGATACAATATTTTACACTTTTTGTTAGTTTATAGTGAACACATTGAAACTAATTTCTGATATTTTGTCACATTGTGGGCATGGGTAAGACAATTAAGAAAAAGACATAAAAGCATGTTGGGTCAAAATGTCAGATACAATAGTTTCACGATCAACCCTCGATATGTAGAAAAAGATTCAGTTCTGAATTCGTTGGGCATGAAGCATACTCCTATTGATTAATTTTCTGTTTGATCTATGTACTTTGCTTCGCAGCCATTGTTATAACTTATAACCATTTCTAACCTCACACAACATATTTGAATTTGAAACTGATGAGACGAATTGGCTATATTTCTTATCATCTAATTCAATTGCTATCAACGTGATTAGGATCATATGGGAACACGTGATACCTCATGTGTGAATATATATGTGCATTGTATTCCATTAACACATAAAATATTTCCTTCATAGAATGACCTCCCTTTTCCGTACGAGCCGAATGGAGTACACATTACTGAGGACTCTTCGTCATGCAACACCTGCAATGGAAAATCTGCTTCAAGGTTGTTAATCAAATTTGATCATGTAGAGGCGTCTGGAAATGTTGAGGCAGTTAAATTCAGAATATCTATTTATCACGACCGCAACCAGTCTGATGTTCTGGAACTTACTACGAAATACTTCTATAATCTAGAAGGTACTGCGTGAATTTGTTGTAAAGTTGTTTCCATACAAGTACATATTATCACTGGAAACAGTGGATATGCTTAAAGTTTGACATACGTCTATTGAAATCGTTACAAATAGGTATGATCCCCATTAGAAGAAGGGGTGAAATTCAGTTATTAAACATAGGTCAACCTGAATTACGGTTCGCTCATTTATGTCAGCAATATTATATAAAATATACGATTGAAAATTGGAAAGTCTCTCGGTTGGATTTTACGATTGTAGTTTGGACTAACACTAATTGTCAGTGTTAATAATGGGATGCACAATTTTAAATTGTTTTACATGTATATACCTTTTTATCAAAGCAATACAGTGTTTACGCTATGCTCATGTGCCTGTTTCATGTTGCCAGTATTTTCTGTCTAAAGCATGACTTTGTTAAACATTTGGTGAGTTTAAACAATTTCATGAAACTGTTATCTTCGGCAGTATCGCGGAAACACAAAGCTCTCAAGCTCATTTATTAAAAAATCGGTAGCACCGTACATTCTACTTATTACTTAAGGATATTACAAAATACATTTACATAAAGTTTACAAATGTAAAAACAACATAGTATATGGGTATAGTGCGAATCCTGCTTCATATCTCAAGTGCCAGTATGACCGTTTTTGGCTGAAACTTAATTATATAGCATTAAATTTAGCTTACTTTAGGCACCGGTTCATGGCGTGCTTTTAGAATCGATGCACACAATTTGGTTCAAACACCATGTCCTCTGAAACTGTACCAAGTTTGTTCAAATCTTCCACAAAGTGTCAATAATCGCCCCCCTCGAAGTTTGCTTGTTTTGAAAAGACTTATGAAGAATATTAAAAAATATTATTCTACAAAACAAAAAGGTTTAATGCTTAGATATTTAGTGTGTAACATTGTCTAGCTGATCTCTACTTATTTGATTCAAATTATTTCCTTGACGTCAAAGTTGATCACACCCGGTGATCACTGGTTTTCATATAAATGTATATATTATAAAAATGAAAAATCTTATTTTACGAAATTAAAAGGCATTGAACTTAGATATTGGGTATGTCGCATTGTCTAGAGATCCTCTACAAAGATTGTTCAAATCCTGTTCATGGGGTGGGGTCCCATGTTTTATGTAGACTTATATAGGAACAACTTTTAAAACCTTCTTCACCCAATCACAAGGACTAGATCTTAGATATTTAGTATGTAGAATTGTTTAGTTAAGCGCTCTACAATTTGTTCAAACCTGAACATCTCTGTCAAAATTGACCCTTTTCTAGGGGTTACTTGGTAGAGAAAAAACATTGAATTGATCATTGTCTGTATATAAATTTGAAGGGAATACTTAACTTTCATTGAGATACTAGTACATAGCAACTACTGAGTTCCTTTGCAACCAAAAACTAGACTTAAGGACCATCGACTTCATAAGCAACCTTTAACTTTCTTAGCAGTCAGAGACTTCCATAGCAACCAATAACTGCCTAAGCAAACAGTGACTTCTATAGCAACAAGTGACTTCTCCTAAGAACAATAGACTGCTTTAACAACCATTGACTTCCTTTGCAACAATATAGGCCCCTAGCTACCAGTGAGTTCCTCTAGCAACATTTAGCAGTTTTGTGCCACCAATGACTTCTTTTGCAGCCATTGACGTCCATAGCAACTTACAACAGTTGAGTTCCTTTGCAATCACTGACTTCCTCTATTTTCCTGTTTTACCGCTAATAACGTTTTGTAGCAAACAGTGACTTCTTTTGCGACTATTGAGTCCCGTAAGCAATAACTGACTTCTATGGTAAGTGTACAAGAACTCAAGTGACCGTATTTGAAGTTAAACGGATTTCTCGTGTTTCAACGCGATAATTTGAACCAAATTTACCTTGCGTTCTCAATGCGGTACAAATTATGATAAAAATGGATCAAAGCATGAGTGTCAATGTACGTATTTGTATAGCTCGTTATCGTTTTTGGTGTGTATGATGCAAACTTAATGATCATAAGTAGTATATCAATATTCAGTTGTATTATTTGAAGCAAGGGGAAATGTTAAGTATCGTTTAAAAACAGTAATACTCTGATTCAAATATCCGGATTTCAGATTAACCTTCATCATAATGATCAACCAAAAACTTGGAATATGAATTGTTGCTTTGAATTGTGTTTGATAACACAACGTAGGAAAGCAATGTTAATTAACTAAATTCGTTTGATGATATTGTGTGATGAATAATAGGGGCGTTCTTCCATTATCCAATTATTTTGAATGTGCCAAAATGTGTTCCTTATTACAAAAATACTCTTAACTCCAGGAATGGTCAAGAGATGTTCTAAGTGCAAATTTAGTCTGCAATTAACTGCATGTGTGAATAGTACAGTTTTAAGGTAGGTTTCAGGCCTTATTATACAATTATAAATGACTAACTCTGAATTTTTGATGATGATGGAAAATTAAAATCGAAAGCTCCAAACTGCTATACATGTAGATGGATAGAAATTGATATAAGTTAAACTTAGAAAATTAATACCAACAACCATATGTTTATTTCAAAAATAAGAATTCAGTGACTGTCATTTTTCGATTTTTATGATGACGTTCTGTTTGCTTATACATTTTTGTAATCATTACATTTTTTTTTTTGTTCAGACAGTATTTTCATGCAAAAATACATCGTAAATCATGATTTGTAAAACAAAAACAAAGATTAACACGATATGATAAATAAAATATTTGATTAGTTTCTCTTTGTACTTGTGCTTGCAAAGTTCCTAAATCAATTGTTTTTGTAAGAATGTTTGTTGTAACGCTCTTAGGATAAACCCCTAGATCATCCTAGGAGTGCCTCTATTTTAGCTTTTCTAGGAACTATGATGAAACGATTCCAAGTCTTTATAGAAATATACCTCGGATTATTTTATACAAAACATCTTCAATCAATTACATTTCAGACATAATTCTAGTTGCAAACGAAGGCTGCAAATTTATAAACATGTATTTGGTGTGTAGTACTGTTTAACCGTATGATTATGGCTATTGTTGTATCGTCGATAACCAAAGGCAGGGTTTAAGAACGATTTAATTTGACAAGTTCCTTCATTAAAATATAACGATTATTCAACAAATACCTGAGGCTGAAAGTGATCCCTACTGAATAAAATTTATAAGACATTCTGCTATAAAAATACAAAATAAACAAATATAATGTAGGACAGGCATGATAATATGACTAGGGATAGGGGAAAATGGACATTCGGACAAAATACTTGGAAACTAGCTTTCTTGCATATTTTGAACAAAAACTATTTCAGTATCAAAATGGGATAATTTCAGAAACCTACGTCCAGTAGATACCAAATTACAACATTCTTAAAAAGAAAACCTAAGGCGTAATTGTTAACTCTAAAACTGACGTCACATACCACAATTTGACGTCAAAACTCACATTAATTTACAAGAGCAGTGAATTATTGCGGTAATCAATCATAATTTAAATTGGGTTGCAACATCATATAATGTTTCGCTATATGTCATATCTGGTGAACTATGTGTTCTTTCCACGATATGCTTTTTTATAGGGTATAGCCAAAATATAAATAAAGAATCATTTCGAATCGCTGTTGCCATAGTTATGGTCTTGAAGGATTTTGATGCAAAAAGTTTGTTCATTTGGAAATATAGTGGCTATCAGTTTTGAGCATTGGTTTTCCATTTAAAGTGGGTGACAAAAATGTAAATATTCTGAAGTATTGTCGAATAATGTAACACATTTCCGAAGGTACATTTTCGCGCGACGACGGTCATATATATTATTAATAAGTCATCAGTATGCTCTTAAAGGTGGTCAATTACTTTTATGACAATTTTTATTTTTTGTATATTCTGTTAGAGATTTATTTAATGAACAAAAAGACCCCTTACATAGAGTTAGATCCCTATCAGAAATTTACATTTTATTAACTTTTATAAAATTTTGTTATTACTCCCCTTTAATATGAAAGTAATTAAAAGGTTGAGTAATTCTTTTTTATTTCAATATAATTTCTACTTTTACATTTGAATTGGATAGATATACAAATATTTTAACATTCTGAACCAAAATGCAAGTTTTAAAGCTACGTGTAGCTTCTGAATTCATTTATTTCCAATTTATCTAGGGTGCGCATCCAAGATAGGTAAAGGGAGGTAATAATAATTTTTCAAACTTGCATTTCTAATGAATTCCATCTAAATATATAATTTTTAATGCAAATAGTTCACAAATATAATACAATAGGTCTTACATGTATATCTTTCCTTAGGCAAGGTATGTGTATCAAATTTTTACTTATGATAAAATAACTCTATCTTGGTTGGGCAACCAGGATAGGGAAATCAAATTTTAAAAATACCGCCAGTGAAAATCTTACTTGAATTAAGTGCTAAGTGAACATAAATGAGTGTAAATGATCAGATGTTAAAGTTTCAAACAAATCTGTTACATGGCCAAATTCTAATTATACACCTTTAATAGTTTCGCAACTATAAAATAAAATGATAAAATTCAATGTATAATCATAACAAATTGTGTAACTCTATCATTGAAACACTCTTAAAGTAATAGTTACGAACGACCGGTGGTGACTTCGAACTTCAGACGTCACACTTCTTACTTCACCCTTCAAACTTCATATAAAATGCTTTATACACATATTGAACAAGTTTGAAGTGTGAAGTTTGAAGTGTAAAGTATGAAGTTTTAAGTGTGAAGTGTAAAGTATGAAGTGTGAAGTGTAAAGTATGAAGTTTGGAGTGTGAAGTATGAAGTATAAAATTTGTGAAGTGTGAGGTCTGAAGTATGAAGTTTGAAGTTTTAAGTATGAAGTATGAAGTATGAAGTTTGATGTATGAAGTTTGAAGTGAAGTGTGAAGTCATATTTCCCACTTCAGACTTCACAATTTTTGCTCTGTTTCCTTATTGCGTCATAATATCGATTGAAAAATCAGAATTTGTGCATTGTTGCTGCGTGTTCTTGATATTGAAGGATTGTATAAAACATATCAAACTTTTATATATAAATATCCTTAAAAAACTCCCTACAACAATGTGCAACTTCCAATAGTTGTATTAAATCTGATTATTTAGCCAGTCAAAAATAAAACAAACAATATTTAATAAAAAAAAAGTAGAGTAGAAACTGCCAACTTTCTCACACAAATAATCATGCTCGTAGCTGGGCTCTAACAAGTGACGCTCAGTTTTTTCCTGAGGCTGAAGAAGATTGTTTTCGGTTGCTCACAGTTTGAAAGTATTTTACGCCATTTTGATTGTCTTTAAATTCATATTCTTATTACAGTGAGGTCGCCAATAACAAGCATTCCCCAGCAACCGATCAGCTCTCATTACATAAAAACAAAATGGTTTGTGTAATCACAAAGCATTATCATTTATGATTCAAAACATAACTTGTTTGTTAACATTTTTTGCGTCAACACTGTCAGACTAGTCACAAAACTTCCTCTCATTTGAGAGAAGTAAACTTAACACTTCGTACTTCACACTTCAGACTTTCCTATTATTTGTATGTGTTTTAGGAGGTTTTAAACATGAAGTTTGAAGTCTGAATTGTGAAGTTGAAATATGATGTTTGAAGTGTGAAGTATGAAGTGTAAATTTTGAAGTCTGAAGTCTGAAGTATGAAGTTTTAAGAATGAATTTTGAAGTCTGAAGTTCGAAGTTAGCACCGGTCTTTCGTAAAAAGTAATGCATGTGTTTGCCGTGTTCATGTGTATATACACCGTTTGCACTGAATGTCACCCGAGCCATTACGCTAGAATGGTGTACGGTGAAAATAGGGTAAATATTCAATATGTAAACGGTTATGCTACAATGTACCCGTAAAATAGCCATATAAAATTATAGTCTGCGATGAAGCTGAAACACTGTAGATGATTTTAGAAGATGTAGAAAATCAGCTCTACAGAGTGATTTCTCTTACTGACAGATATAAATGAAAATATACGTTAGGGTAAGGTTGCACTTTCAATTAGGAAGAGGATAATCAAGATATGGAAAAAAATGTAGAAATTGTACAAGAATAATATTATATTAAATTGGAAAGGAATATGTATACCAATACATATATATTGTGAAAATAGTCTTCACTCTAAGAGTATACATTAGTGAATGTGATGATTACATCTTTTATTGAGACATTCTGTCCCTGAAACAAAAACTGCATAAATATGATAGACTTTCCTGTCTTAATATAAACAGGTAATGCCTTTAAGGTGGGTGGGGTGGACCAAGGTCTTAAAATATATTATGTGTTTATGTAATGAGTCAAATTCAAGGGCTGATTCAATGTTTTTATCAGATTTTGTGTTATGTCTTTGCATACATTATGCAAGTGATTTTGGTATTCAAGTATTTGCTTAGTTTTTAAAACAACATTTGTGTAAAAAGTCTGCAAAAATATATTGATTTACAATGTAGTGTTACAGACAAAGACATTCAACCTTACACGTGTTTGCAAATGTACATGCATTTGCTTGTCTGTACCACTTAGCTTCAGCAGTGTTTGGAAAGAGATTTGAACACTACTAATATTGATTATCTGCTTTGTCTTAAGCAACTACCTATATCCTCTTCTTCTTCCTGTTTATACTCTGAATAACTACTGTTTTGTCAATATATGTAGTTCACTATAGAGTCATCTTCAACAAAATCGTCAATACATTCAATAAACATCGCTGCAGTTATCAGAAGGTCAACAACGGAATGAGGTTGTTGGTAACATTCGAACCAAATTAATTTGTTTTCTGTGTCAGAACCTTATGACATGGCGGCATCGAACTACTTAAGTCACAAAGTGGCGAAGATGCTTAGCTAGACAACTTGACTATTATTGAAGTATTTTCTTAAGACATGCACAACTGGGTTTCAATCACACCAATCTGTTCTGATTCGCCCAAACGCCACAAAAATAACTCAATACTTTGAGGGGTACAGACTGTAATATCTCTAACATGATCTAATTCACTGAACGCTCTGTTTGAGCTATTTACCACACCTTACGCAATATTTGCATTTATTCTCCCAATACGAGAGGTACCCAATTCACTGAACGCTGTTTGATTGCAAAGGCCGTACAGTAGGCACATAAACCGGGTAAAGCTGTTTGCCACACTTGACGAAAATTTTGCATTTATACTACAGTATAAATAATAATGCTCATCTTATTTTAAACGCAGTAGAAATGTTAACTATGACAAAACCGAACGAGAATTTTGAATCCCTTCGTAATTTATAACCAGTGTTTAAAGATATAGTACACGGTATATGCATCTTGGTCAGCTTATGTGAAGATGGTAAGTCGTAAAATATGCGATAAAGTTGAGGGTTCGTACTCGGGCTTATAAATAAGGACTACATGTACTTACTCTTACAGAAGTATTAAAAAAGTGTTGGAGCATACGGTTTCGTTTGGCTCTATACGTAATATTCCTTATAACGTTGGAATACATTGCAATAATACTTCGTCTGGTGAATCGCCGAAAAAATACTTTCAACTGTGGCCATTCTGACGTTGTTCAAAAAAATGTACGTAAGATTTCGAAAGTCAACCCGGTGAATCAGAGAGAAATGGCACATAAGCTTGGTGTCTAATAGGGAACTGTACATCGAATTATTACTAGTATTTTTTAAGAAAAGCTGCGGAAAAGTGTAAATGTTGTCCAGATTATAAAGAAACGTACCAGATCTTGAAGGTTGTATCTGAAGTTACGTGGTGGACAATGGAAAGACTTTGTGACTCTCGAATCATGGTCAAAACGTTGTAGAATGATTTACAATTGTGACGGATGAGATGTAGAGCAATAATTGCTACAATAAACGTGCATGTATACAATGTGTAATGTTTTACTGATTTGTTTTATTAAAACATAAATTGGGCACCTATCGTATATATGTAACACATTGTATTACGTGTGCAAAGGCCATCATAGATCCATACATTTGATTATTGAATTATTAGCAGTATCAAGATATCTGTATCATTGCTTCCCATTGTACATTTTATGTTGCTGTTTTCATTCAATTAATTTAATGAAGGTACAGTAGGCTGGTGTCAGCTTCCTCGTGTTGGCAATGGTATTGTAGACTGTCTCCACGAAGTGTCAGTGTCACCTTTGTTGATGCTGTTTGTCTGTTGCATACACTGAACATCGTACCCTGTACCTTTGATGAAGTTTCTAGACTCATCAAATATGGCAAATCTTGTTCACATTATTTGTGACACATACTCGTAAAATACATCCACAATAAATTGTATTAAACACTTATGATGGGATAGGAGCAATTAGATGGTATACTCTGTTATGGTAAGACACCAAACAACTGGGAAAAGGCACTTCAATCACCAGCCTTCAAAAGTGTACCATTTCTGTTATTTGTATAAAATGGTTTAATTTAAGTGTCACACACAAAGTCAACAACATTCAACAGTCTGCAGTTGATTTTAACGATGAGTGTAGAAATTTCTTGGTATGTTGTTCAATATAAGTAACTGAAAACAAATGTGACACTGACACTTTATACAGTATTTTGAAGATGACAAATGTGTTACCCTAAGAACAAGGTTGGTCACTAGATAAGGGCTTGTACAAAGTAATTTGGCTCGAAAGTGACCAAAAACCGTAATGCGTTGTTGACCTTCTGAGAGCGGAAGTGATGCACACTGAATGCAATGACAACTTTGTTGATGATGACACTATAGCAAACGACGAACTAAACAGTAGTGACTCAAGAATAGATAGATAGATCCTAAAGGAGAAAATATATTTTTTGCTTAAACTGCTTTTGAAATACTGCTTTAAAGAAGTGAAAGAGACATAAACATAGCATTAATGTCCGAGGTTTTGTATATTCATTTACATTATATATCAGAAAAAGCAGATACATTTGCAAGGACCTGTTCATGCAATGGTGAAACTTTTCATATATTACACTACTTTGAACAAGACAGTAATGGTAATTAACATCGCTCACATGGCTACCATTGGCTTTATACAATATCAAAAACAGCTTCGTAGACAAAAAACTACAAGTACAATACACTAAAACTCCAAATTTAGCTAACAAGAAAGTAAATCAGTAGGTAAAGTGACCCCGGTGCCAAGATGAATGATTGAAACAGTCGTTGTACAGGACCACTAGGAAACCCTTCAAGCCAAACATCTAAGCTGAGACTGAGCCTAGTGGTCTGAAACAAGAAGATTTTAAAATATTTTACAATCAAGTGAACCCCGAACGGGGTCAAGTTTGAACCGTGGGCCTGATTTGAACTTACTACTAATGCTACATGCAAAATAACCAACCTCAAGATCTTGTTGTTTCAGAGAAGAAATTTATGTAAAATCATGTGACCACCACGCGACTGTCAATTTTGACCCGGGGTCATTGTTTGAACGATCTTGCTAGGGGCATACAAAGCAATGTTGCACACCAAAAAGCTGCTCTGAGTCTTGTGGTTTCTTTGAAATTGGTTTAGTATAAGATCTTGTTCGAAGCAAACAAAAGACGACAAACGCCGAACATTCATCGATCTTGAAAGCTTACATAGGCATTTCCAACCACTTTTGCTAAAACCCCTAGACATGTTTCTCACATATTGTGTAAAATGCAAGCAAATACTTGTATACTAAAATCAGCCATCTAATTACACTTTTATTCAATCGATGGCATACCTTATGCAAACAAATATAACACAAAATGTTATATTAAAATTATATCAGCCCTAGAATTTGACTCGTAACATTAACGCATATATTTTCATTTTAAGGCATTGGTTTACCTAACCACTTCTGCATTATCCTTTTAAATAAAGACATAAAACTCTACCACAAATACATACATTCAAATTTAAGAGACAACATTTGTCAATTTAATAAATTCAAATCTAATTTGTATAGACTTTCCATTTCAAACATGGGTTAGGCG
The DNA here is from genome assembly GCA_022818135.1 of Saxidomus purpurata. NCBI lineage: Eukaryota > Metazoa > Mollusca > Bivalvia > Venerida > Veneridae > Saxidomus > Saxidomus purpurata. The sequence goes on from JAFMSR010000028.1 coordinate 379,615, forward strand.
AAAGAAACTGGTTCTTTTTCCTAAAAAGGTTGGAAAACACAACTCAATTTAGGACATCAACAATAAATAAAAGTAAGCTGTATTTGTAAATAAATGGCCCTTAGCTCTTGGACTAAAGGTATAATTTGAAATTTACATTAAAAGCTATCCATATAGTTCACATTTTATTGCTGTACATGATTCCTACCAGTTATCGGGCGCTACCAGATCTGCGGGCGTTTTTATGTTTCGTACCGCATAGGCTTTATACCGTACTCAAGGTCCTAGATTACGCAACCGTGTCACTAGGACGATTGTTCTTTCGGTGTAAGTGATTAAATAGGAAACTCAAACTTCTCATATTTGTTAAATATCCCGCTTAAATCACTTCTCTATTGTGTTACTTTTAATAACCTAAGCTGCCAGCAAGGGGTTTTTTCCGATTTTATTGCGCATGCGCTGAGATAAAAGCCGGGGTTTAGTTTGTAAAGGTACACTGAATATCGATATTGCAGAAAATATGAACGAAACTATGTCGGATATATAATTATTTGAATAAAAATGTGTAAAAGTAAGTATATTCAAGAAATACAATTTTAACATAAATAGACCGTGTAACGGATGAGGCGTAATATAAAATCGATATGAGATAAGTAGTTTTAAATAAGATGGTAGAAAGCAGTTGTCAGAATTGGTCGAGTGGTTACGATCATAGTTTGTCATCCACGCGGACAGGTTCACAAGACGCTAATTGTTTTATTTTGGCTTCCCCTTTTTTCCTTTTTTAAGGATCAGCATGAGAAAGAAAAATCATTACTGTTCATATTCCATCCTTCTGAACATGAACACTACAAATGTAAATAATGCAAGTTAAATGGTGTGTATCTTGAATCGAATATACTTATATTTATTGGGGTTTTTTTTTTCGTACATGTATTTAAAATAGTAAAACAAGCACTAAACATCTTTGTTGGGAATAGTGCTTTGCACAAAGTTGAGTGCCCGATAATTGGTTGCCCGATGTGGCTTTAAAGAGAGAAATTGTACCCCTTTTCTGACCTCGTTTATAAACAAGCTGTGGACGCTGTCGCTAAACTGACAAGTTTACAATGTCATCACAATACCTAAGTTTATCCTTGGAACATTTTATGGGTTTACTAGTATTTGTTGCTACAATAAATACAAAAATGTTCATTTTCCGCTAAAAATCAGTAGGGAAAATCTACTGGTCAAATACCAACCTCGCTACCAACTATGAGATCACAAGCCCAATGGATTTCTAGCTATTTAACATAATAGATCCCGACCTTTGTCTAGTGACCTAGAGATCAATTCAGTTTTAACTTACTGGTATAGAGCAACCGTTCCACGAGGTCTGAGGATCAGTGTTAAAATGATTCTTTTTGAGTTATTGAAAATTTTATGTAATTTCATGGGCATGGTCAGTTTTGATCACCGGTAAAGTATGTAGATGACTACTAGTCATTTCTTTTTTGCTAAAGGCTACTTAACATCTTGTTTTAGATGTGTGTACTGCAGGAAAGGGATTTTATTGTTTACATTCACAAGTCTATGTAGGAAGTGACCCGGGCAGAATATGGTGTGACTCTGCGGTGCATGATTTGAACAGACTTTAAAAATTTTCATCACCATTGCCAAGCACTTTCATAGAAGCTGTTTGAAGCAATCTATTGAAGGACAGATCATACGTCACCATGAGCACTTAGTTGCATGCACCTCACCAACTAAGTTAAATGCAATACTACCACTTAGGGAAATGCAGCACCACCTGAACAAATTGACGGGAGTCTAAATGACACAAAATATGCTATATTTCAATGAAAATTTATGTATGATATATTGATATTAGCTGTTAAGCATTTGAGCTTTATGTGACCCAAGGTCAAGAGAAAATAACTACATAAAGGGGTTATACGTTTAACAAAACCAAAGATGTACAACTCAATACAAATCAACATTTACGTGAGTTACAGTGAGTCTACGAAACGCCATCTTTTATTGAGAGTCACTAGTTTTATCACAAATATATTCTAACAGCGCCATTGCAGAACACTTTTATTTTGCAATGACAAACTGCATAAGATGTTTTGCGGAGCATTTCAATTCAAATTACATAAAAATTGGATTACAAAATGCAGTTACCGTTTAACCGTCTTTAGTCACGACCGGAATTCAAGGCTAAATAACAAATTACACTTTGCCAAGTGTAGAGGCGATATGTAATTAATTGTGCTATGATGGTACTTCTGGACGGACAAACCTTTCGATGTGTACCGTGTTTTGATTTTCTATTACACAGAGGGGAAAGAATTGATTGTACATGAACACTTTGTTACTTCCGGGATATGTTTTACTGCAGATATTATGTAAACGTCATGTGTTTCATTAAAAGGACATACCCTACATATAGCAGATTATATTCTCGAAACATAGATAATGAACGTTAAATGATAGATTTTTAAAGAACAACTAATGGCTAAATAAGACTCATTTTACAATGTTCCACAATTAATCAATATATAAGTCTTCTGTAAAAAATCGCTATCCACCCATGAATTGTACAACAACAATTCTACATACCGTATATCGTTTTTTAGAGTATCTAAATAAGGGAATCTAATTTTTGCGATTTCAAAAAAGTTGATATTGATTTTCGCGGGTTTTAACTTCGGGCGAAATTTACCATGACATCGTTTGATAAATGATAAATAAAGGGAAATCACTGTGTGACAGTGCTATAAATCGGTATCCCAAACTGCGCCGGTTGTATTATTTGTTTGCTAAAATAAACAAAATATAGTAAAACATCATGTTTGTGTATTGAATGTTTTAATGCTCATTTATCTTTAGAGGTTAGTATTTAACACCTGTCCTGATATTGTTTCAGGTAAATAACAGACACCTTATTTAATATGATAATGTTCATGTTAGATAATGTGCTAGTCACATATACATGTAATTATTGCAACTTTCGATATTGAGTATCAGTTTTATGATTACACCAGTATGCAAACTGATTGTAGAAATATAAGCAGTGCGAAAATAAATAATTTCGCGAAATGTTGTACTAAATGTTCGCTGATTTTAAAGTTCGCGATTTTCTTTGCTGGCGAATATAGCGAAAACTAGACACACGCGAAAAAAAAAAACCCCGATAAACGGTAAATTATGAATTGTTTTCGATTCAACCCCTGATTTTATCTATAGTGACCGGAATGCATAGCTTAAACTTTTAGATTAAGTTGCAATACTTCCGAATATTCTATTATTTATGTTTTTGAGGCTATTTAGTTTATACATTGTATCAGTTATAGGGTATGTCCCTTTAGCGTGAACTTTAAAAAATTTCAAGTAAATGTGACAATAATTTCATTTTATAGAAATGGTTCGATTTTTCAGTTGACGCAATAACGGTTCAAGCTACAAATCAATAGTATCGAAAATCAATGTAACGTGGCATCGAGAGTTGACTGCGAAAAGAAATTTGCATTTTATGGTATCGTCCAATGTTTGGAATGTATAACAATAGGATATATACATATGTGATTATGTCAAAATATAAACCTGGGAGAAGTGTTACGGGGATTTTTATTTAAATATGATATTTTTAAATTAATGACCTCACTGTTAATTTTGAAAAATGACGTCAATGTGTTAACAAAAACTGAAAACAAAGTCAGTGTAAACGAAATCGACACATTAATCTAATTAACTAGACGTGTGTCAGGGTAATTTCTGTTTTGAATTGTTTTTTGTTTGTTTCCCTAGGCTATTAAAGTACAGATTTGGATGCGATCAGGCACTTTATACAGTGGTTGAATCAACCAAACTTCTTGCAAGGGGTTTTATGCATGAATTTATATTCATGTAACATACAATTTTGATTTACCGCTCAAAAAGTGTGAAGCGATTTTCTCGTAGAATTTGCATTGAAATCAAACAAGCTAACCTGATCACGAAGTGAGCTTTAAGGATATAATATTTGAACGTCCGTCCGTCGGTCTCATTTCTTTGAAGGTCAAAGTCAGATTAAGAGGTTAGAGGTTTAAAAATGCTGCATATATGTCCAGATTGTAACATATGTTCAAATGAATTAGATGAACGTTTAGCACATGAAAATATAAAGCATTGTGGGCATGTACTGGGTCCACATGGTCAATGTCACATAGTGTGTGATACCGCATTCACGGCATTCGTCACCTATGTGAGACATCTCTTTTTGGATATTTTGTCAAAAATGATTATCCGCTACTTATAAATTATGTTATTTACGTTTTCGTTTCAGGCCAGGGAAGAACAATTAGTGACGGTTTGTCAGATGATGCAATTATCGGCATCGTAATTGGTTCTATTATTGGAACTGTAATCATCGTGTGTATTTGCGTCTGTTGCTGTTTCAAATATTGTAAGTAGCTGTTTGGGCAATATGTTAAATTTTGGTCTTTTAATATTGACTGCATAATGCATGTACTCTTGGAAACAGATAGTATTAAAAGCAGGTTCGAGCCCAGCAATGTCAGTCATTAATCTTCATTTTCTGAAAATGTGTGCTTTACCTGTCTTTAATTGTTTCAATATTTTTTCTGTAGTTCGGTATTACAACTTGGAGACAAAAATATTGAGGCATACTGAATCAACAAATCTTATTTTCTTCAGCTTGATTCTTAATCTTTGGCGTTTATTTAGAGGAACATCTTAATATATGTATATAAAGTTATCATATCCCTTATAAGAATATACGATATTTTGATTTAAATGTCAAGGACGCTCACCGTTGGTTTCCAGCCATTTTATGTCAGGCGCACCTTTTCGATCACCGGGTAAAATAGTACTCAAAGTTATGCTTTTGTGACCACCCAAAGTTCGTCAGTATGTCGTATGTCTGTCTTAACGTACCTAATGAACTGATTAAATGCCACATTCTATCAAGAATATTGGTCAAAATGTGTGTCCTCTAGGCAAAGTTTGAAACTTACTAAAGGATGTTTAAAAATTAGGTCACCAGGACTCCTATCCCATGTCATGGAAATGAATCAGAATAGTTGTCCTGATAATATCTAGACCTAGTTCGAAACCACGTCACATGGGTTGAAAACTAGGTTACAAGGTAAATTCAAATGAAAACATTGTTAACACTCTAGAGGTGATATTTGGACCCATATTGTCATGAAAATTAGTCAGAATGTATGTCCTAATGATTTCTAGGTCAGATTTGAAATTTTAGTACACTTTGTTCTAAGTTTGATCTGTTCAATGATTTAAATCTTATTCCACCATTAAATACATTGACACTGTGTTTAACGACTACATGGCGCTATTTGATAGAACTTGTAGAGCATTGAAAAATCTCAATTTACATAGTTACACGGATAATAAAACAATCGGATAACTGAAAATGATGTGTTGATTTGTTTAGTATATAGTAGTAATAGTACATTTCATGTGCGTATCTATTAAGGCATTCTAATTTTATGCCCCTTTGCATATGACGTTTGTGGAGCAAACTCCTCTTTCAGTTATGAAAGCATTAAAATGAATATTAATAAACATTATTACCGTGAATAGTAGTTTTGCTTAACACAGTTTTAGTATGTATCCGATGTCAAGGCGTTAGGGTTATACCCCTTCAAAAATAAATATGTTATTAATATTTCATGTGTCATTGGTAAATTGTGAAGCAAACTCGTCTGTCTGTTTTAAGGGGCTTTTAATGAATGTGGATACATGATTCGAAATTCATTTTGACAGAACAATTGGTTCTTTGTATCTGGAGAACCTAGTTAATTTTTTTGTAAAATGGTAGCCAGAGTAATTTCTGCTACAATACGTTACAAGTCGTAATCATAGGACATGATTTTCATCTTTCATACGCATGCTTTTAATGAAGTAGTCATGTCCATGCTATTTCAAAAGTCAGCCTAGCTGTTACAAAGTAACATACTCTGGACACAAATGTAGGTCCACTACTTTATACCCAGCCATAACATTTTCCTGTTATTTACCACCGTAGCCAACTATAACTGTTAATATGTGACTAAGCGCCATTCCGGATGTATTTTATCACGACATCGGTAGTTCTAGTATTTTTATCCGTACACCCGGCAAGTGTGTAAATATTATGTTCAAAATTTTTTACAAGTATTTATAGAGATAGTCATGTCCCTGCAAAGCAGTCATTACGTAAATTGGACAGAATGTTTGTCTTGATAAGTTCAAATTCGGGTTTTAAAGTAGTCATGTAAAAATAAATCTATGTTATCGGGGAAAATGATTGATAAAAATTGTAAACATAATCCACAGTGTGTTACCAATCGTCTTTAAAATAAAAACAATTTTTTTAGTATTATGAATTGCAGTTCTTGTGTCACGTGAGGGCAGAAACTTGGTAACCCGTACAATAATAGAACGTTCATGTGAACACTCTAGAAATGATGTTTTGCACCGAACCATACATTCATTTAAAGAACTATTTCCACCGTCTATGCCTATTGTTAATCATTAGTATGATATAGACGATAGAAAAACTGTTTTGAATAACTTTATGATTCTCTTAAGACGAGACAGCACGGTTGTGCTTAACAGTTTTTACGGTAATTTCTTTGTAAACAAAACATCGTGTGATTATAGATAGATAGATGCTTGCTCTCCTCTGTGGAGTATATATGCAAATCTGAAGATTTACGCTTCCAAATTATAAAGCGTTACAAACGCTTTTGAAATTCCAATATCAACATATAGCGTAGTGCCGTAAAACCAAGTTCACCTACATTTTTTTCAGTGGATTATTGCAAATTTCTACCTAGATTTTTACTTATTCGCTCACGTGGCTTTGCCAGGGTGAGCTTTTCTAATGGATGAGTGCCCATCGTCCGTCAACATTTTGATTCAAACGACATCTCCCCTGAAACCACTAGGCCAATGTTGATGGAACTATGCAAAGATGTTCCTTGCATAAAGCTCTACCACAATTGTTCAAAGAATTTCATTCCATGTAGAACTCCGGTTGCTATGGCAAAAAATAGGAATAACTTCAAAAATATTCTCTGAAACCACAAGGCATAGAGCTTAGATAATTGGCCTGTAATCAAAATTGACCCCGCCCGGGGGGTCACTTTGTTTTACATAGGCTTATATAGGAAAACTGTTTTCTTCTCTGAAACCACAGGGCCTAGAGCTTAGATATTTGGCATGTAGCATTGCCTATTTGACCTCTACCAAGTTTGTTCAAATCATGACCCCTGGGTTAAAACTGGCCTAGTCCGGAGGGTCTCTTAATTTAACACAGGAAAAAGCCTAGAACTTAGATTTTTATCATGTAGCATTGCCTTGTGGACATTTACCAAGATTGTTTAAATCATGACACCGGATGAAAATTAACCCTTCCCGGGAGGGGGTCACTTGATTTTGCATAGGCTTATATAGGGAAAACTTCAAAAAAACCAAAGGCCCACAGGCAGAGCTTATATATTTAGAATGTTACTAAGCTCTATGTAGTGGACTTCTACGAATTATGTTCAAGTCATGAACCCTTGTATTATTGGCAATTGATATACAGGTTAGCGATAAAAGGCCATCTTGACCCTCTTGTATTGTTGATAGTAGCCATTAGTTTTACATTTTAGGTATTAGTATTTCATTGTCGACAATTTTATTTTTTCAACGGTAACCGCGGGCAAGCAGCTTTAACAATAGATCAATCAGGTATAAGCAGTTTGTCAAAAGCAACGTGTTCCATCTTAGAGATGCACATTCTAAAACATGATATAATAAATAAATTTAAGCTATAACTAAATACGTTAGTGTAAAACATCTTCCCGAAACCTTAACGATTCACTTAGAGAGAAGCAGTAAAGTTGGCATAAACATGTGTTGTAGTGCCGTTAAACTTTTATTATATAGCTGTTTTCAATATTTTGGTGATACTGAAATATTATAAAGCAGTGTGGATGACCCACGAGACTTTTTGGTAAAGGCGACGACCCAAAGTCTGAACAAATCGTCTCGATTCAGGTAGGTGTTTTAACGATATCTTACTTAATACTGTTTTTTTCTGTTTAGCTCACCTGAGCTAGCTCCTTTTCAGCCCAAATATCCTGGAAATATGTCAGAAAGGTTGTTAAGATGATTTCTAGCCCAAGGTCGAATATGGGTCATCTGGGGTCAAAAGCTAGGTCACAGAGCCCAAAAATGGAAAAACCTTGTTAACACTCTAGAGGTTACATTTTCAGCCCAAATATCCTGGAAATTTTCAGAAAGATTATTTCTATGATTTCTTGCTCAGGTTTCAATATGGGTCATCTGGGGTCAAAAAATAGGTCACGGAGACGAATATAGAAAAAGCCTTGTTAGTAATCTAGAGGTAACATTTTTAGCCCAAATATCCTGGAAATTTGTCAGAAAGGTTGTATCTATGATTTCTAGCTCAAGTTCGAATATGGGTCATCTCGGGTCAAAAACTTGGTCACAGAGTTCAAATATGGAAAAACCTTGTTAACACCCTAGAGGTATTATTTTCAGCCCAAATATCCTGTAAATTTGTCAGAAAGGTTGTTTCGATGATTTCTAGCAACTTTGTTAAAAACAGTTGTACTCGGGCGAGCGATAAAGGGCCATCATGGCCCTCTTGTTTAGCAGTAACACTTCCATAAAGAACTCGGATGAATCACGCTGTTCTAAAATGTTTAATTTTTTTGTAAATCCTTATGAACTGTATCATCGGATTGTGAAAATATCGGTTAAGTGCACGGGTCCTCGAACTACAGTAAAACTTCGTTAACTCGAGCATCGATAACTCGAGAACCCCGGATAACTCCAGGACTCCTGTCGGTCCCGGCGATCTGGCTTATATGTTTAACCAGATACTATCGATAACTCGAGAATCGATAACTCGAGAACCCTGGATAACTCGAGGAACACCTGTGGTCCCGCCAGGTAGATTTCTTACTAAATTACCTGCGGCAACTCGAGGTCACTGATTATCAGATTTTTTTCACCTCCGATGGCGCATCATTATTTTGACACGTCATGGGAAAATTTTCTATTGTTAATTGATTGTTCTCGTTAATTATCGATTAATCGGCCGTCCAGTAGCTAAAGTGTATAAAATGTTATTCGCACATTTAAATCGTCTTAAATCATGTGTTATTACAGGCACTTATTACTTTTATTGAATAAGAAGAAAATCAAGAAATTATGTTTACCGGTGCAATTTTCCATATAACTGCGTTATAGATCTAAGTGTTTAAAAAAAAAAAAACAACGTCAAAATACATTCTAAACAATGAATAAATGACTTATTTGTTTGTTTGTTTTTCAATCGTTAAAACGTGCCCTAAAAGTAAAGTATTACTATTTGTTTATTCCATCATCTTGCTGTCATTTTGATATAACATTTAGTGGTGCATGCATGTAACTTGTCAGATTGTTTTCTCTGACTTTCTGTCTTGCAGTAAGACATACTTTGCTCCTTTTATGCCTTTTTCTTTCAGATTTTGATATCGTTATGTAACCTACACTATTCGTTAATGGCTTCTCAGATTAGTGTAAATTTTTCATCAAATTTCAGTGTAAACATGTTAGTTGCATATTATAATTCTGACTCTCCAAAACACATCTTTATCAAATCAGTAAGTGAGTTAAAGGAAAATGATCAATTCGAAAATGCAGATTATAACATTACTATATGCATATTTTACTAAAAGTTAACTTTAATGAGTTAGTAACATTAACATTGTATTATAATCACTTTGCTTGTTTAAATTCTGAGCCTCTAATATATAATTGTGTTAACCTCATTGTTTCATTTGTATATAAAATGAGTGAATAAACGGAATTTGACTTGACTTGACTTGACTTGTTTGGGAGTTTTTAATTACGAGAACTTAATGATGAGATGAAAATTTTGAGTCTGAGTAGACTTTTGATGATAAAGCTTGAGAGAAAATCCCAAACTGCATATTCTTTCTATAATTATAGAAATAAACATGAATAGATTATAGAAATAAACATCTAGCGAAGGACCCGATCTCGGGGGAATAGCTAAATCGGACAAGCAAAAAACCAAAACTGGAACGAAACGCGAGTAGGAGACGAAGACCATTGAGTTTAAAAGTCCCATTGATTGAAAATTTTACCTGTTAATATTTTGTAAGCCATTTGTTAATTAAGTGCACTGAACCCAGTTGGGCGGAAATTTTCGACAAGAAACGTGTTTATTGGGACATAAATCACCAATACAAATTGGCCGGTATTTCACCGAAACGCAAATATTACGATCCTCGGCGACTTCCGTAAACTATCGGAAAAGTTTCCGTGTGACGTCACTTGCAGGACTCGAGAAAGATCCGTTACATTGATTATAGTGAACGAGCACACAAAACTCCGTGTAAAAACACGATTAACTTACTAATTATATTATTTTTGTAAATGAGAGGTGCCTGGTGTATTCTGGGTGGATGCAGCAACAAATGGAGTGAGAGAATAAGCCTACACTAATAACCTTGGGATTCTAATATAAAAACTCAGTGACTTAGACAATAGGGACAAACCGCAGTCGAATGAAGTTTGGGCCCTGGAAAGTCATTCTTATAAAACACCCCGGCGCGACTATCAAGCATACATAATACGAATTATATATGTTTTTATGGTCGGCCCGGGGTGTTTTATAAAAATAACTTTTCGGGTCCGAACTTCATGTGACTGTATGACGAACGTTTCAAAATTCTAGAGTAGCCACTGCGTGAAACGGCCCAAGCGTTGAAAGTCATGCACGACATAAAGACAGAAAATGTATTTATAATTCGACCTTTGTAGAATGATCTCGATCTATTCAATTTAAGTATTTTCTGAAGGAAAAAGTTTCTTATAACAAGATTTAGACTTCGTTTGTTACAAACTTTTCCAATCTAGAACTTCACTTCTATAACTTAAATCATGTCAAATTACATCATATACGAGGATGTTAGGTTGAAACTTTTGTTACAAAATGTATTTTATTACAGAATATTATGATAATATTTAAGACACATGTTTTTAAGATCATTCTAGTCTTTATAACAAAAGCTGGCATTTATATCTAAAATCATTTAAAAATTATAATGTAGAACAAAGGCCCTATATAAAATATAACAGTTACTCTACCAGAAGTTTAACTTACACGGTGCGGAACTCTCCAGTAATCCATAAAAGTTTTAAATTCTTAAACAATATCTCGTTTTAACAACGTTGCCATGGTAAATAATTAACGTAGATCTAACCATTGAAGGAATTACAGTTAATCTAGCCCAAGGGCATAAGTCACAACAAGGATGCGATATGATTTGTTGTTAATTTAGCGCCCCCCTGCCAGCAATCTAACTGGTCACACATTATTGCATATTGCACACTGGTCAATTGCATTTGATAATTACACAACAATATACAACAACAAAAACAACAACAATATAGTTTATTAACATGCAAAGTGCCCAATTAAAATTATGAAACCATTATATTTGTTTTCAAGTTTCAATCTTGAAAAACATAATTAGAACTATATACAACTTGATAAAAAGCAATTCAACAAAAGAAAGTTTCCAGCAACCCTATAAATGTTCAGAAAGTATATCTTTTTGGTTGCGATGACACATTTTATGTATTCAAATGAAATATTTTTCTTAAAGTGAAATTTGACACGTATTTAGGTAGATATCGCGATTTTAATTATAAAGAGTTTTCAAATAGATTTGCTTCAGAATTGTTTTTAACCAGCAAAATCGTGTAACCTATTTTGATTTACATTCTTAATTCAGTTGTAAATCTAATTCTTTATACTACCCACAAGAAAACGTGTCATGGAAAAATCAAGCTCATCATTTTAGATATTGTAATTAGATCGAGCATTTGTGTTCTCATTTTCATCATCAATGGAAATATAATATCGTCCATATTTGTATAGTTTGTAACTCACGTGCATGCGTACATTTAGATCGTTTCGATACATTTGCATGGTACTTTTCTTACACATTTAAGAATGACACATAGATTTCATTTTGATAGAAACAAACAGAAACAGAAGTTGGTGTCATTTGCATATAAAAAAACTCGACATAACTGCTGTATTTTTATACTTTAATCAAATAATTTTATAACATTACACGGACTTCATCTCTACTCTCTGAAGATGCCTAATAAGATGAAATTATCGCTTTCGTTGTTGTTAGAGTACCTGTTATCGGACACGATTGTACTGCAAGTGACGTCACGCCAGGCTAGCGATTCCGAAACTGCCGCTCGTAGGTTTCCGGAAATATTATCGTCACTTTCCGTACAGGTGTGTTTTTTGAGAACTTTATGGACTTACGGAGAGGTAACCACTCAGTATTTTTCGTTAAAAATTGTCAAATTTGCATTTGCTGACGAATAATATTCAAATGATAAAAAGAAAATTTTTCAATCAATGGGACCTTTAAATACAATGCCATCATTGAAGTTAAAAGGGTTCATGAATGAAAAAAATGTGCCCTTTCTTTGATTCATAGCTATTTTTTGTCTATGCAGAAAACATGTAAAATTTCCATGGTTCGGATAACTCGAGAACCCGGATAACTCGAGCATTTTATTCGTACCCTTGCGACCTCGAGTTATCGAGGTTTTACTGTACTGCTTAATTGGGAATTGGCGTAAATAATGTCTACGATAATCATATTTAAATACAATGTTGCTATTGTTTTAGAGTGTATACGTTTATTAGTGGTAACTATTGGACAGGGTAAAACTGAAATAAACCAAATTGATAAAAGTACGAATGAGTTTCAGATTTGCAAAAGTACAGGGTCGAGTTGTACAGTACAGCACAGGCGAAATCCGCGCATATGCGTCCACGCAGCATGTAAATAAGAGTTTGAAAGCATGGAGTTGCGGCGGAAAATTGAACGCGTGACGCGGCATCGCAAATTGTATGCGGTATTCAATTGCCGCATCTCAAAGACAAAATAGCAAGCAAGCGCGACAACGAGTCCCACCGCCTGATGCCGCGTCTCGCGGAGTTACGCGGCGTGTAATTTTCTATACCGGTGCGAGCGATGAAATAAAATACAATGTACTGTTGTACACATGTAAAAAATTGTATTTTGAAAAAAAAAGATGTACAACGTATTCCATATTGTTACCAATACATTTTCAATGTTACATGTCGTTAGCTATACATGTTATACCAGTACGTTTTAGTAACCATGAAAACATGTATGTATGAACGTGTTTTAGAAATGTGTGATGAAAAAGTAATACCCCGTACGACTATTTGGCATAAATTATCACTTTAAGTATATTATTTTCCATATCCATGTTTTTTGTAACTGTTTGGAATTGTTCAACTTGTGTTATATTCACCTAGCAGGGATTACTTTTATTTACACTGTCCTGTGACTTTGGAACATGGTGGGGGTAAGAGTGAGGTTGGGTGCGCACCATAAACCGGTTTAAGCTCCCCAGTGGTGTTTTTGCCACTGACCGTTCCAAGGCGGTGTGTTCCTTTAATTGTTCGTTTTGTCCTCGTGTGTTTGCTTTGTATGCTAGTGTGTGTTGGTAGTGTATGTGTGTGTGTGTGTACATGATTGAATGTGTGTGTGTGTGTGTGTTGTGTGTGTGTGTTGTGTGTGTGTGTGTGTGTGTGGTGTGCACTTCTGGGTGCTGTGGGGCTCGTTTTGGGGAGGCTGCGTTTTTGGTATGTGGCATTCCCTGTTTGATATTATTTTTGTTTTTGTGAAATTTGTATCTTTACATTTTTTACATTTAAATTACTACCTTGGTAATCGTATAGTTAGGCTAGTAAAATGAGTTTAATCAATATCAAAGATGTGTTATATTCCCCGTCGGTAATTTTTCGATAGTGAAGATTGTATATAACTTTATGTTATTATCTTAATGCAGATATGGACATGTATTACATCGAATGACAGTGCACTACCAAGAAGACAAAGGTTGAAAATGATATTAAAGCATCGTGATTATTTTAAATGTTGCTGATTGAAAAAGAATGCTTAAAAGAATAACGACAAAACTGAGTATTATCCGCCTGTGTTGTACTGTAATTATATAACAGTGCAATAATTTACTGTTTCGTGACTAGGATATGAAGCTGTTTTGAGACTCTGTGATGGGCAGTTTTTAAATCCCACTGGGACGAAACTGTTTTGATTTCTGTCCTCTGGCCTGTTTCGTCGGGCCCTTAAGGGTGTTTCTCTTGGTGCTCTGCCTTCTGCAAAGGCATTGAGTACATACGTTTTTTGGTTCTCAAGGTTTGCTTTTTATATATTTATACACGAGCTATTTTGTGTTTTACATACCATGCCTTTTGTTTCCATTGCGTGTGTTAGAGATTCACCTGGCGGGGATTACTTTTATTTACACTGTCCTGTGACTTTGGAACATGGTGGGGGTAAGAGTGAGGTTGGGTGCGCACCATAAACCGGTTTAAGCTCCCCAGTGGTGTTTTTGCCACTGACCGTTCCAAGGCGGTGCCCCACTGTGTTCCTTTAATTGTTTTGTCCTCGTGTGTTTGCTTTGTATGCTAGTGTGTGTTGGTAGTGTATGTGTGTGTGTGTACATGATTGTGTGTGTGTGTGTGTGTTGTGTGTGTGTGTGTGTGTGTGTGTGTGTGTGTGTGTGTGTGTGTGTGTGTGTGTGTGTGTGTGTGTGTGTGTGTTGGTGGTGGGCACTTCTGTGCACTTCTGGGTGCTGTGGGGCTCGTTTTGGGGAGGCTGCGTTTTTGGTACGTGGCATTCCCTGTTTGATATTATTTTTGTTTTACAGGGAAAGTGCTACATCCTCATATGTTTCATACTATTTTAGTGATAATTCCAATTCCTGAAACTTAATTACAATGCTTTGAAACAATACAAACTTTGATTATAAACTAGCATTGAAGTTTTCAACCAAACGAATGTGGCATTTTTCTGACACAGATGCAAAAGTATCCTTGGAATATGAATACTGTTCTTCTTTCAAGGGAAGTATTGCACTGGTTTTATGAAAATATATGCAGCTAATTGAAACTTTGCTCTGATGTGCCAAAATACATGTAAATCAAATTTACCATAGAAAATCGAGAGCGATTTGCCTTAGTTGGTTGAATGGCAACTAATTACTTTTAAATTGATGATATATTCTGACTAATGTTCATGAAACTTAAACTACATGTGAATCTTAAAGAAAAAACAGCAATTTAGTTCTGCCTTGAAAGTGTATTTGTGAATTTTAATAACTGAGCCAACAAATCCTTTAATTTACACGACATGTCGTTGATAAACGCACCTGATAAAGGATGACAAAAATAAGTATCAAGTTGCAATTGCGTTTTTTTTGTAATCAATATTTACAGGGATTCGTAGAAAGCAAAATTGTAACGGATACATTTTGAACAGTGTTTTAGTTAATCTGGAGTGTGCGCATTTTCAAGTAATGGCGTACGCAAAAAATGATAATTGCTGCGGACATAAAACTAGTTCTTATACATATTAAATTTTAGATTGTGCGACTGCTTTGAGGAGAATATGTATATTATGACCTTATAGTGTTAACGATAAAAAATAAAGCGTTGCGTTTTTTTTTAATTTTCGGTGTAGTTATCTTCCGGTTGGGATCATGTGATGATCTTCGCCGTCTGTCCGTCCATCTGTAATAGCCATTAACTCCTCCAACAAACCCTTTAACCAAAACTTTGAAACTTTGCCACAACATTACTATGACCTTATGGCAGTGCACGACCCTTTTAGATTGTTCATGGGTGTATGGGTTGTGACAGGGTGAGGTCATGTCAATTTCTTCCCAATCATATACACTACTGCGTATAAAAACAAAACAATGAGCATATGACACTCAAACCTGGTATGCAGGTTGGTTATGACTTATAGAAAACCCTTACTTATATTGATGCTAGTAGGTCTAGGTCACCGTGACCTTGGAAATTGAAGTCATTTTATTGGTCAAAGTTAGTACGGCGTGGGGATACGTGATGGCGTACCATCGACAAAATTATAGTCATTCCTGTAGTGTGCGACTTCAGTTTCATTTGTCTCTAGAGCAACATCAGAAGGAATGTGCTTCATATCTTAAAAACTTGACGCGGCTTATATGAAAGTACAGATTACCCAGATTTAACGGAATGTCTAAAATTTGATCTGCGCTAGCGTTTCAGATAATTCAAATGTTTTTTATTTAATTAAATACATTTGTTTGTTCATTTCAGTGAATACGTTCAAAATACACCCAGAACAGAATCACAACATCACGTAAATCAAAAAGTGCAGTTTATTGTCTCAATGCTGGAGCGGTGAGCCTATTTGTGGAAAAATGCAGAACTGAATAATTCCACGTGGCATTTAGAGATTTATTGCATGACAGTAAAATATTTTATGGATGGTGTACCTTCTCCAGCGCAATATTACTTTGTAACAGTGCTGCTGTGGCGTTTATAAAACCATAAAACATGTACCAAACCGAAAAATAGTTTTAAGCAATTGTCGTATGTTTCACACATTTTATATTTTACGCGCTATTTGCTCTGTTTGCTGATGCGTCAGAACCCCAATTAACCCTTTTTAGAATTTTGATTGTTACAATGTAAGTCTATATCTAAGAAAACATATTTCTGCTCAGTTTGTGATATTATGGGGGCATAGCGACTATCCAAGTCTATGAAGAGACACATAAAAATTATGTCTGCAGTTTTTCGGGTAATACATTGTTTTATGTGTAATACATGTACCTATTAACATTATATTTATTCTTATATTTCGGATGTGTGCCGTTTTCAAAGATAAACACAGTGGTTAAAAGTCCAACGTGTAATCCATCATTGTTTTGTAAGTCGGTGGTTAATATGTATGATATGATGTTTAACATCGTAAGTGAAATAACAAGGAGGCGAACAGCAGAGCGCACGTGTACTTCATCAGATCTGAAATGCCCGTATACTTTATCAATACTGTCTATATCGGTTTTACTTTGTAAAATAGTTGCAAGTAACTAAAGTATACACAATGCAACAATAGATATTTATAAATCTCTTAAATATTTTGTTATCGTATGGCAACGGCAGTCTGTTTATCCTTAGCAGCGGCTTATGTTTACCACACGAAAAGCGAATAACAATGACCAGTTGTTGAATCACAAAAACTTTCCATGAGAGTATATACGTCTCTAGTTGGGAATTTCAGACAGAAGATGTTCTCATACTGAGTTGAAAATCTTGTCCGCTTTCTATCTTTAAAATCCCTAATTAGAGATCAAGGTCACAGGGGCCTGACACTGACAAATCTTGTCCTCTCTTCATCTTCAACACACTCTGTTTGCTTTTTCGCGACACCTGATAGGAAGCAAGAGTATGAAGCGAAGTAGTGCATATTAAAATTTAGGCAGATGTAGGTTCTTAAACTTGAAAATGTCCGCTCTTCGTCCCCAATAGTCCTTTATTGGAATTTCACGAAACTTGATGAGAAGCATCAGTATGAAGTGTAGTTTTGCAAATTATAATTAAGGGTTGCTTGATTGACGGACAGTGGCACAGAACTCTGACACTTGGAACGGTTGTCCTTTCTCATCCACCAAAGGTCCGTGTTAGATCTGCATTAAATGTGTTGGCAAGCATGAGCATGAAGTCTAGTTGTGCAGATTGTAGTTTAGGGTCATGTGGTTGAATTGCAAATAGTGTCCGCTCCGATCCGAAATCAATTTTGGATTTTCATAAAACTTGGTTGACAGCATCAATACAAAGTGTTGTAGCTCATATAACAATTTACGGTCAGACCATATCAAGGTCACGGGGTCCTGAAAGTAAAATATCTTCAATTCTTCATCTCCGAAACCCTGTTTGATTTACAATAATCATGATTGGAAGCATCGTATAGAGTGTTGGTGAACGTGATACATTGTGGAGTCATATAGTCATAGGGCAAGGTACATAGGGGTCTGAAATGTTTCTGCTCCTCATCTCCAAATCCCTTTGCTGGAGTTTCACGAAACTTGATTAAAAGCATCAGCATGCAGTTTTGTTGTGCTTCCCATAATTAAGGGATCATATGGTTAAATGTCAATGTCACAGGGGCCTGAACGTTGAAAATCCTTTCAAGTCTTCATCTCAAAAAAGTCTTTGTTCGATTTTCATCAAACTTTATGGGAAGCATGAAGTAAAGTTGTTGATATAATTAAGGTTCATATGGTTTAAAGTCAATATGACAGCGGTCTGAAATTTGAAAATGTTGTCCTATCTTCGTCTCCAAGAGCCCTTGTTAGATTTCTACCAAGCTTTGAGAAAAGCATCACTATTAAGTGTAGCCGTGCATGATACAATTTAGGGTCATATATTCTATTGATATCTCAAAATAGATCTTTGTCGTAATTTTCTCCAACAACACTCGTAATTTGCTACAACTAAAGTTCAGACATTAAACATGCAGCTGTTACATCAACAATATTTTAGCCCAGTAATCTACATCATGAACCTTTATACTTGCCAGTTCGTTTGTCTGTACGTTTGGCTTAAGGTCAATGGTCCTGTTACAGTATGATCAACTTTAATCGTCATTCCATCATAATAATAAATTATTTTCTCAGCATCAACTTTTCTGATCAAATGGAAAAGAATCGGCGTTTAACGTAGCTTGCGGGTTTCCCCAAGAAATCGGGTCATTATTTTAAACGGCAGCGCAGATTTAACATATTTTGCATGACAACCCCGTGACTTATTGACTTTTGTAGAAATAATACGGTGAAGTGATATTTCCATGGAAACTGCGTTAAAAGCGCCACCTAGCGGGGAGGTGTATTTTCGTCAATGTTCGTGTTTTTTTTTAAATATATCTCTGTCTACGATCTAACTTTCATAAATGAAATGTTGAATCATTTATCCATCTGCAAAAAGTAAAAATATCAAATATTTTCCTGCCAAAAATATGAAAAAGTTTGGATCGAATCCTGTAGGTGCGACAATTGTCAAAGCAAATATAACTGAAAAAGTTGACGCATTTAGCATCAATTGCGAAAAAACGGCCCGAAATAAATTGTTTTAAAGCGCCTTTGGATCTTAAACAATTGCTTTTATCTCAGTGCATGCGCAATAAAATCGGAAAAAAAACCCAACTGCTGGCAGCTTAGGTTATAAATAGTAACACAATAGAGAAGTGATTCAAGTGGGATATTTAACAAATATGAGAAGTTTGAGTTACCTATTTAGTCACTTACACCGAAAGAACAATCGTCCCAGTGACACGGTAGCGTAATCTAGGAACTTGAGTACGGTATAAAGTCTGTGCGGTACGAAACATAAAAACGCCCGAAGATCTGGTAGCGCCCGACAACTGGTAGGAATCCAGTAGCATAATGCTGCTTATATAATGCTTTAAAAAAACAACATGGTTTTCCAACCTAATATATCTATTCTTAGAGATTAGAACATACATCATACAGCGGAATTTCTTTCTGACAGGTTTAAGAATTTTGTATTTAGTATGTATTGCAACTTTTTCTATTCAACATTATATTTTGCAGACCTGTTATCATTAATAATGACTTTGTAATATTTCATAATGCACCATCTAAGAAATCCTTTGTTATCTTTGAATTGCTACATAAGTAGATATTATATTGGATTTTAAACTTATCCATTCTCAGTTATCAATTTGTCTGGGGAGGGGAGTTCATTTGGTTCCCATATACTTAATTATAGGGGAAAATTTAAAAATCTTCTTGTATAAAACCACAATGCCTGGTATCTAAAATTAAGCATTGTGTAGTGGACCGCTTCGCAGATTGTTCAAATCAAAACCCCAGGTCAATTTTTACCATTGTTGACCTTGTATTATAGCCAGTAAAAAGCTAGATAAGCGATACAAGGCCATCTTTGTCCTCTTGTTTTATTAAATTGTTTATAGTCCCGGTCGACCATGAGATTTCTACTTTTGTGTACTTAATACTACGTCAGTATGACTTCAATTCATACCGTTACTGTAGTTTTGTTTACCTGACTGCAATTCTTAGTCAGTTTTGTCCAAATAATTTGATTATTTAACTAAATTACGTAAAATGCCAGAGACCAACAGGTGAGCGAGTTTGCATACTAGACACCCGTTGCCGGCATACATCGGTGCTTTCTTTGGTTGGTTTTCTGACGCAGCTACTTGTACAATCACGGTCAGGTAATAACTTGATCTACTGAAAGGCTTAATCTTACTTATCAAAATCTGAAATATAAAGAATTTTATAAATGCTGACAAGTGTAAAAACGTATTGAAAATACATTTACAGTAATATATGTACTGTTTTATGTTTTTGAAATAAATTCTAAGCAAATGACCATTATAGTTTTGTATGATTATTCATTTATTTTCTAAATAATCTACTTAATAAAACACTCTTTGTTAGATTAGTTTGAGTTAAAGATTGCTATATGTGAAAAAAATCAGTTTGTTTAGCAGCCAATTGTCAACTTCATGGTTGTCAATCCGTATTCAGTGTTCAACAATACCATTCGCGTGTTCATACATCCTTACTTTTTAAATCACTTACAATCCCTCTGTTCACTCAACATTTCGTATTTTAATATATTTTTCTCGTTTATGCATATACTATTATTGTTAGTAATATATTATAAATTTGTTAATGTACAGTATATGTTATATTCTAAGACATATAAATCTTCCCCGCACGCCTTTCTTGCTGACATATATCAGTCACTCTCTTTTTTGTATTTTATTTAGCTTTGTCTTGTTGGTCACGATCTTCACTATATAACTGTGCATTTATAGAACAAAATCCCTTTACAATCTTTCAATTAATTAATTCATTCATCATTCTCGTTTCTTCTGTCATTTATTGTGTTTTATGTAATAACTTTCGTTTGGTATTGTGTTATACCTTTCCCATTTTATTTTGTATTAGCTTTTTATATTGTATAACAAGAGCAATGAATTTAGGAACACATAGTTGATTTATTCTAGTATGTAAATTATACACTGAACGAACAATTATAATTAATCAGGTCCAACAACATGTAAAGTCAGTAGACAATAATTCCGTCAAAAAAAATGTACGTTGCTTTGATGTTTACAGTAGAAGGACTGTGCATGGTTTTACTTTGATAGACGTTCAAACAATCACTAATGTCAAGCCTCTTTTAATATATAAAAACTAAGAAAAACGCTTAAGTCCTGTCAATTAAAGCAATATACAGTATCTTGTTAAAGTCATTTTAAATTGCAAACGGGATGCACGATTCATGAACGATACACGGAAACATTGCAAAGTTACACATGAGCACAGTGGATGGTTCTACTTTTATTGCAAAAAGGCTTTCATTTGATTTAAATTTTATATTCAGCATCAAATTTGCAAATCAGCAATATAGAAAATATAGGATTTCTTCATATGAACACTTTACAATACCGATCGATATTTTTTGAACAGGAAATCTCGCATTTCCAGTTTTATACAATACTATTATGTGAGGAAGGATTCAGTCGGAATTAAAAACCTTCTGCACGTAACAGCTGCTTGTCCTCAGAAACGACAACATGCGTACTAGTAACAACCATTGCTTTCTGACAGTTTTGAAATTTACTTTTAACTGTTTTTTCTTAGGTATACCGGACGATCCGAAGAATGTGAAGTGTGCTAAAGAAAAAACTTCAGGCACAACAATTTTTGTATTGTGGGACCCTGGAAACGACGGATGGCTTACACAGACGTTTATTCCTTGTATCAGAGAAGGAAATTGCGACTGGGATGAAAAAGATCCTATCGAAGTAACACAATACACCTTTACAGATCTCAAACACTCGACAGTATATGACATAAAAATATTTGCTTGTAATAGCATAGGTAAATCAAAAGGCACAGGCGTGCTTCAAATAACAACAAAAGGTATACATTAATATTTATTTCAACATCTTCTTCCTATTGGATCTCATTAATCTATATTTATGCAGAGGTCTTTAGAATGCAGTAGGAACGCAATTTACGAATTGCTGTAAAATGAGTAAACATTAAAGCTGGATTAAAATATATGTTACAAGAGGAATGAATTTCGGAACACATGGTTGATTTATTCTTGTATGTAAAATATACACTGCACGAAAGTTTAAAATTACCAAGTAAGGCAGCGACATCATGTAAAGTCAGTAGACAATAGTTGCGTCAGATTAATTGTAAAATGTTTTGATGTTTGAAGTCGAAGGACTGTGCATGGTTTTACTTTGATAAACGTTCAAACAATCACTAATTCCAAGCCTTTGTAAATATATTAAACTAAAAATGACGCTAAAATGTAGCCCCTTCAATTAAAGCAATATACAGTATCGTGTTAAAATCACTTTAAATTGCAAACGGAATGCACGATTCGTGAACGATACAAGGAAGTGTTGCAAAGTTACACGTGAGCACAGTCGATGGTTTTACTTTGAATGCAAATAAGGCTTTCGTTTGTTTTAAATTTTGCATTCAGCACCAACTTTGCAAAACAGCAATATAGAACATATAGAATTTCTTTATATGAACACTTTACAATACCGATCGATATTTTTATGAACAGGAAAACTTTGACTTATCTGCTATTTCCACATTTATAAAATACTGTTATATGAGGAAGGTCCCATGCGGAATTAAAAACCTTCTGCAAGTTAAAGCTCCTCGTCCTCAGAAACGACAACATGCTTACTAGTAGCAACCATAGCATTTTTGACAGTTTTGAAATTTACTTTTAACTGTTTTATTAGATGTACCGGACGATCCGAAGAATGTGAAGTGTGCTGAGGAAAAGACTTCAGGCACAACAATTCTTGTATTGTGGGACCCTGGACACGATGGAGGGCTTACACAGACGTTTATTCCTTGTATCAGAGAAGGAAATGTCGACTGGGATGAAAAAGATCCTATCGAAGTAAC
The DNA here is from genome assembly GCA_022818135.1 of Saxidomus purpurata. Lineage (NCBI taxonomy): Eukaryota > Metazoa > Mollusca > Bivalvia > Venerida > Veneridae > Saxidomus > Saxidomus purpurata. Next base: position 402,529 of record JAFMSR010000028.1, read on the forward strand.
ACAATACACCTTTACAGATCTGAAACACTCGACAGTATATGACATAAAAATATTTGCTTGTAATAGCATAGGTAAATCAAAAGGCACAGGCGTGCTTCAAATAACAACAAAAGGTATACATTAATATTTATTTCAACATCTTCTTCCTATTAGATCTCATTAATCTATATTTATGCAGAGGTCTTTAGAATGCAGTAGGAACGCAATTTACGAATTGCTGTAAAATGAGTAAACATTAAAGCTGGATTAAAATATATGTTACAAGAGGAATGAATTTCGGAACACATGGTTGATTTATTCTTGTATGTAAAATATACACTGAACGAAAGTTTAAAATTATCAAGTGCAGCAACAGTCAAAGGCAGCGACATCATGTAAAGTCAGTAGACAATAGTTGCGTCAGATTAATTGTAAAATGTTTTGATGTTTGAAGTCGAAGGACTGTGCATGGTTTTACTTTGATAAACGTTCAAACAATCACTAATTTCAAGCCTCTGTAAATATATTAAACTATAAATGACGCTAAAATGTAGCCACTTCAATTAAAGCAATATACAGTATCTTGTTAAAGTCACTTTAAAGTGCAAACGGAATGCACGATTCGTGAACGATACAAGGAAGTTTTGCAAATTTACACGTGAGCACAGTCGATGGTTTTACTTTGAATGCAAATAAGGCTTTCGTTTGTTTTAAATTTTGCATTCAGCACCAAGTATGCAAAACAGCAATATAAAACATATATAATTTATAGATGATAGTTGCGTTACATTAATTGTAAGATGTTTGATGTTTAATGTCAACGACATTATGTAAAGTAGACAATAGTTGCGATTTCGTTGTTTTAATTTTTCGTTCAACATCAAATTTGCAACACAGAATATTTAATATAGAAAATGTTCGAATTAAGGTCCGTGTTGGTATCTTACTTGCTAAGCTAAAAACATAAAGGAACTATTTTCCCATATTGTGTTGGCGTTGTCCACCCGGATAGAATTTCATCAAAGTAAAATTAGGTATACAATAAACTAATACAACGGCAAATTTACAATTGTTGTCAATATTGCCTTTGTCATTCCGCTTTAATATATTTACTTCTGTATTTAGTACAACTAGAATGTAATGCTCTGGAACCGGGTATCAAAATGGAATTGTAATTGGCTCAACTAATTCAATAATCACTCTTTCTTGTATCCAGTCCTACACCCGTGCCTACCCACCAGCAAAGCATAGAAGATTTTGCCAGATATTGAAATTGCTTCGTTTTCTTAAAGGTTAATTACTAAGACCAAATCGATTTTTTGACATCTAGAATGTTAACGGGCGTTCTCTCAGAAGGAAAATTATGACATACTGTATTGAATGTGACCAAATTGTGTAGAAAATTTGAGTTTAACGAAATAATTATGAAAACATATTTTGCCTTTTCAAAGTTGGTTTTCCGGTTTTCAAATATGTTTGTTATTTTCCAGAAATCTCCCAGAAAGAGGTTGTAAATAAGTTGTACATGAATAAGCATGTCTATCTTGAATTATGATTTAAAGCACTTCACTTCCAATGATGTGCAACGTATATCTCTGACTGTTTACAACATGCAACAAAGCGAAAGTAGGACAAAAAGACCATCGAGGTCAATCTAAGGAAATACAACAACATTCACTAATTTTTCTGCAGCAATATTTCAAACAGGGAAATACTCAACGGCTATTGTAAAGTTTAAGATGCCAGTTTTAAACTGTATTTCCCTGTTACAATTTAAGATTTAAAAGAATTTCGATTTGGTCTTAGTAATGGACCTTTAAAAGGCTAGTCAAAATCTGTTTATATTTGGCAAAAGTAATCAAGCTTATAGTAAAAAACATGTACTTGAGAATTGAAAATTTAGAAAATATTTTTTTTTAGAAATGAGGTTATTCTGAAATATTTTTAACAGAAATATAAGAAATTTTGTTTTCTGAATCTAAGGGAGCTGATTTAATCTAATGAAGTCTACAACAACTGTAAGATGCATAAAAATGAAGTATCTCATCAGAGAGGCTGCCCTTATTCGGTTATGACACTTTTAAAGTGCTTGTTTTTTTCTGAAAAGGATTGTCAGAATGTGATTGTTATTTGTCACAAACAACCAACTTTGTATTTGAAACAACTGAAGATTTGTAATCTCGATTTGTGCAAAAATGAGGCCCTTATGGGGTTGTCGTGCTATTCTTACATAATTATTCTATATAGAAATTCAAGAACTCATGTTGTCTGAAACTAGTAGTATTGATTGTATTTAAATTAGTACACCAATTACGTGCTTTGTGATTATAACGTGAAGGAAGAAATATTCCCCCGGAGAAATAACCCAAGTGGTGCGGTGAAATTTTAAAATTGTGTTTTTTTTCTGAAACAGACAAACCAACACACTTTGCATTTGTTCTGTTTCAGTTATCTGCCTCATTTGGCAGGGGATATAAATTCGCCAAATTCACTTGTTAAAACGTTATTCAAATGTTCGAGCCGCTTAAATAACTGATAAACAATGACTCGATAAGCTACAAGCTTTCTTCACAATCGAGCTAAAATAAATTAGTATAAACTAAACTAAACAATGGAACAAAAAGAGTGCCCCCGTGAAAGGTAAATCTAAAAAATAGTACACAAATAATGTTTTAATATTTTCATGCAACTTGAATGATTAATCATGTGCCTCGTACATCTTTTCTTATGGTCAGTTTTTGCTTTGATGTACATATATACCCGGGTTTGAAGTAATGTGAATGTTACAGGAAGATACATAGTATAGTTAGGTATACATTACTTGTGACATGTCTGCGTTGTACATGTGTAGCGATATGAAGGCATTTTAGCAATTGAAACTAGAAAAGTGTATATCGTACTCAGTTGTATGCTTAAAATAAAAAACCTATCCATGCTCTTCTACAGACGATCTTTACATAAATACACAACCTACACATTCGGTTCCAACACGGTTTCAAGTGTTGTCCTCAGTCAAAATGATAGGATTCTACTTGTGAACATGTAACATAAAATATGTCATTAAAATTGTGTGTATACCGCGGAAATGACCCACTCTTGAATGAATCCGTGTATACTCGATACAGCTGAGATAATTCAGTCAATGTATATTGACGATATTTTTTTTATACATTTAAACACTGTTATTGTAAAAAGAATAAAAAGCAAGCCTTCGAATGCTAGTTATGATATTGTAGTGATAACGATGACGGCTTGTCACATTAGCGACCAGTCACTCTATACTCATTTGTAAAATGTTCGTTACTGGATGCACTTATGTATGTGTTCGGTTTAATAAAAAAACATATTTGCTATGCATACATAATGTTCTTTGTTGAAATTAAAATTATAATTATATATATGTCAAAACAAAATTGACAGCTTTGAGCTTTGATGCTGAGCATATGGTTTACACGTGCACGTATAAATACGAAAATATGTTGATATGTTAATACGAATTTATGTATAATAAGTATATGTTTGTCCATATTTAAATACTTTTAAACCGTTTTCTTTGTTCTTACATAATCTTATTTAGGTATTTAAAAGGTTTTATGTGTGTGATTTTGTGATTGATCAATTGGTTGATTTCTATCTCTAGATTCGTTTCGTTCTGGATCGCTAATCAGTCATGATTAATTCATTGTAAATCGTGCGAACATCATGCATTTTGTTGGCCCGTATTGTTCATGCGTGTGCGTGTGCGTGTGCGTGTGTGTGTGTGTGTGTACGAAGTTAGACGTAAACACTACATCACCTTTGGAGAAACCAGGATTACTTTGAAAGAAACATTTGCGTCAGAAAACAGTTCTTAAAACTTAAGTAGAATTCTTAACTAAATAAGAAATATCAAAGATTTAAAAGGAAAATACGGAAGAAACCATAACTTTCCGCTGTTAACGCACACACTATTCATCTTTATAACTCAAGCACCTTATGTCAAGAGAACTGCCTGCTGTTGGCGAGCGAGCGTCATCCTCTAATGTTTGCCAGTCTCTTATATTTAACACTCACCTGTCAAATTTACAATGTACCTAGGCATTCTGGAGTTTTGAACCAACACTTCTTTTCTTTTATTGGCACATTTGCACCGAGGGCGTTCTAATTCTGGCTTAAATGTGACAATGCATGTTTAGATCCCAAGTCTGGGAAATCGAATAAAACTAGAAGTATGTAAAAAGATACACGGCGTTTGTAGGCTATGACGTGTTAATGACATTTGGTGCAAAACAACTGAACATAGTGACATGAACACAGACTATTTCTTTTTAATTGCATGAACGTTTGAATTATATTTACATAAAAGTGTACTTAGAACTTGTTTAGTAATGCAGAAAGAAAAAGTTTCTATCTTAGATTTTGCAATCAAGTGTCTCCCTTCGTCAAATATTGTTTATATGCGCATTCATTTCTGTAATGTATGATTAATTTTCAATAAAATTGCATATGTCATAAATTTGTATATAATTCAGTCATAATTGGTGCAGTGATCCGTTTTCCGGAGGTGTAAAAACTTATCAAGAGTCGTATATAATTATTATACAAATGTATACGGACGCCAGTGAATGTAAATAACCACGTACTAGTTTCCACGGTGTATATAAATTATTTAATATGTCATTCTTTTAAAGAACTACAGCATAAACTGAAATCGACGTATTTATGAACAGAGTCGTATATAACTATTATACAAATGTATACGGACGCCAGTGAATGCAAATAACCACGTACTAGTTTCCACGGTGTATATAAATTATTTAATATGTCATTCTTTAAAAGAACTACAGCATAAACTGAAATCGACGTATTTATGAACAGACAACCTCTATAAATAACTTTGAAATTTTCGAGGGACAATTTCATTTGTGAACTTCCGTTTGAGGAGAAAATGTTAATGTTTGTACAGTCATAATGAAGAAATGTGTGAAAACGGAATGGTGACTTCTAAAATGATTGAAATACACACGAACCGCGGAAAAAACTACTAGCTTTTAAAATTTTAACTATTTAATCAGCCCTCTTTGATATTTTTCATAAAGTTAAATATATTACGTGTAACTTGTAGTGAATTGGAAAGGTCAATTAATTGCTCACTGCTAACACAATTCGTTTTTAATTAACAAGACCTCATTAATTTTTTAGAAAATACAAATCTAAATTTTAGCTCTAGTTTGTCGTACTGTTTTTGCAGAAATGTTTATTTCATAAAATATTTAACTGTCAAGTGGCCAAATACAAAATGTTAATTCACAACAGCGATTTTGATATAATTATGTGTATGCAGTCGTCCTATCGTCATTTAGAGATCACCCAATGTAATCACTGTGAGGAATTTGTTGAAAATTTAGACTGTTACACCATTTCAGTATGTATGTTTAGCGTAACATACATGTATCACAGCCCCCTTAGCTAATCAAGATTATGTGAAGTTTTTAAAATTATATTTTTGCAGGAAAAAGCGAAATAGAACGTGAATAAAATACAAGCCAACTGAACGAAAACAAAGAGTTTGGAAGCGGTGAGGAACAACGCAACTTACAATCTGGCCAAAATGAAGGTTTAAGTTCTAGAAGTCAAACATCACATAATAACATGTAAAGCTTCAGCATACAGACTGAGAAGATGCAGTCATGTTGGAAAGACCGGGTACATGTAACTCCAACGCATCAAGCAGAACAATATATGGACGAAACAAATTGAGACCACGAGAGGGGGAAATGTAAATAAGATTTAGGATAGTTCACTTCATGAACACTGACAATTCAAGTATTTAATTAACAAACATCATACTGAGTTGCAAGGCAATGCTAAAAGAGGTAGAAGTTCAAACAATCCATTATTCAAAGATAATAAATAGTAGATGTTGAGAAATCAGTTTATTCCAATAGACTTATACGCTAGATGTTTCGTTTCTCGAAAATGAAAGCGGCCCCAATCTTGAAATCTATTGAAAGCTGTAAACATACAACACCAACCTTCGTATTGCAACAAAAGGCAGATACTCTACTCTTCGCTGGTTATAAACAATTGGTTGCCTAGAACTTTGTTCACGTCACGCGGATGCACTGCATTTGTAATAATTTTTTGTGAAACTACATATACATATCCTAAAAGATTGGATGGCAAAAATGGAAAGCACCTTTTTCTGCCCGAAAATCCTTTTAAAAGGCTAGAAAATGCCCAAATTAAGAATTTGAATACCTAAAATTATATGTCGGTAGCCTATACATGTATATAATGAATTATAAGTGTTTTAATAAAATTGTTACTCATTTTATAAGATACGTATGTTGCAGCAGGGCTTTACATATAGCCTAAACAGCGATTCCTCTACCCCTTGAATTCCTTGACCACCAACGTATTTCTACCAAGTCGTGGTAAAGTTCATGTTGTGATAAACTATTGAATGAAAGTTGATCAGACCACTTTTATAATCACGAAAGGGTGCACGTCGCTCAATGAGTCAGTGAGACTAACTTGAGACAAATTGTTATATTAGCTATAGGTAATTTACCATTTGTTAGATACGCGAATGTTTATCCTGTATTCTTGTATACATGTATTAAGCAATTCTCTTTACTGACGTTCTTTTCAGTGTGTTCAAATTTCTATGTTCATGTTTCCATATCCTTATGATAATCGGCACAAATAAAGATTAAAAACGTTTCGAAGCGTTCTACTCATTCTCCTCGGTACCATCTTTAACCACTTAGTATGTAACAATATACGTAATGGCTATGCAACAAAAGAATGGATAAAATAATAGCATTTTAACTGTGATTGATTGGAACAGATGCATACATTGAATATATATGTGTTCCCGTATGCATCAGAATTCGGACCCTGTTTGCACTGTATGTCAACCGATTCCTGAGAGCACGAAAGGTCGACGCACTGCTTACTGGACACGAAAATTTCACAGTTCCTGAATTGAACTGGTGTAATTGCTATCATTTTAAAGTTTAGTCTGTATGTTCAGGTTTTAGTGTTAAGTTAGATGGCAAATTGTATCTAACGGAAAATCAAGCAAAACTAGGCTACAATTTCTTTTATTGTCTCAAGCCTTTTTGAATACGAAGGAAACTTCGTCTTCCATATTTATCCCCCTTAAAATGAAGTTTTCAGGGAGTACAATGTATACTGGAATCAACCCGTCGGTCGGTCCACTTTAATAACATAGGTTATTTGTGGAGCGAACTCCTTCAATTTTTCAAGATTGTATGCAAGGAATATCGTTACGCATAATCACCATGAGTAGCAGAGATATGGAAAAAACGGAGTTTGTTTTCAATGAAATGAAATTTCTGAAACTGAACTGTAAAGCATTATCTACTTTAGCTCACCTTCAACTTATTTCTAATTATAATATACAATTACACAATTCACAAGTAAATAAAAATCAGTGAAAGATTTATGAAAACGTCAAAACATGTTGGTGTCAACAAGTACCGTAACTCTTGAATAGTAATTAGCAAATCCAGACTAAGTGTTTAACCTCTTTTACGCAATAATTAAATAATGCCATTTTCATTTCGGAAAATTGGTTGCAACAGTCATTTAATTAATATATTGAGTTTCGGTATAACAAAATAATGTTTTAGAAGCACTGCGCGTGCGTGACTCCATGCTTATCTTGTAAGAAAGGGATAGTAAAACAAAAGGGGGAAAGGAAACCGCCTAGATCTTCGTTACAATTTCGATATTTGTATTTGAACGAGCGTTTGCAAAATGTCGTTCGTTACAGATAGTGTCTTACAGTGGCGCCTGCGTGTGGGTTCCCCGTGCACACGGTTTCTTTCGCGTGCAACACGAACGCTACACGCTTCACGGTTCAACTCGATTAACCGTGTAGCCAATCAGAACTATGAATAAAACGTGTATCGTGCAGAACCGGGTATAACCGTGCAGCCAATCAAATAAGCACACTAACCGTGCAGCCAATCAACATCGAGATGATGTAGTCGGACATGTTAGGCAGATACAAATATGATTTACATCTGAGTACGATTATATTTGATAAAGTATGCCGAACTAAATGCCTTTGGTAAGAATTGGTAAGTGCTTCGGCAAATATATTCCATCTGTCTTGCAAAACAGAATAAATCAAGTGATGACATTGCTACATCTTTATAAAAGGCTACCATTCACCTGGTCACCTCGTACCTTAGTCAACTCGTACCTTAGGACAGTAAAGGAAAGTCTGTGTATACGTACATTTTATAAATTTCACTTAGATTTTCAAATGATAATTCTCATAACTATATATATATTTTTAAATACCTATATTTCGTTTCTTTGTCATGAAATTTATTCCAGTTTATTTGAAAAATTTCGACTTCGAAGGTAAACCGATTCTGTAGGCTGATATTTTATAGTTGTCCACCTTCAGTGACAGTTATAGCGTAATTTATTTAGCGTTTCAGTGTGACCCCTTTAACAGATCTGAAACTGTATTTTATAACTGTCACACCTCTACGCCTAATTTTAATGTGACCCAATAGGCGGAAAGTGTAGTTTCAATATTGGGTATGTTACCTGCGCACAATACACAGTTAACCTAGTTCAAATAATAATTTTCCGCTTTAAGATGGAGAATTAAATATGTTTTTTAATGAAAACTTAAGATTTTGTGAAAATTCTCACCACTTTATTAAAATCTGAATGTTGAAACCTAAACATGCAAGTTTACACATACAGCATGATATGCCATTTATTTTTATATTTCTTCTGATTGATACAAGTGTGTAAATAGGAAAACGTAACTTAGAATTGAGTTAGTATCATTTTAAACTTAATCCTATCATGTTAAATCATAAATACATTCAAATATTGGATTTTATTGCGTTTATAAGTGCCCGACAGAATTTTGTTGGGGATGTGTTCCCAGCTATTTGCACATCAAAGTGAGACGTAGAAGGCGGACAGCTGTAAAATGTCAACCTGTAAAATTGGTTTGCCTTCGAAGTGGAAAGTGTGAGACTATGACAGTTATAAAATATCAGATCTGTGGAAGGGGTGGCACTGAAACTCCAAATTAATTAGGCTATAAATTTATTCCAGCGATACAACTTTTGTGCACATTAGCATTGTTGTACCTCATTGATAAATACAGTGAAAGCAGCAGAAATGCTTACTTGATATTTTTCTCAGATTCGCCGTGACATCATACTGACCAGCTAACCAATCAGATTATTAGGTCGCTTTCATTTCTCCATTCGGTAAAAGGTGAAAACTCGGTCTTTACCATTGACACATATGCACGTTTAACTTTATCTTAAATGAAACAAAAAGCTTTTAAAAACATTGGGAGATCGTCGTCTTCTTTCATTTCTAATCTTGGTTATTGTATTATTCAAACTTAGATAAATAGAGACCAGTGATGACAGTCGAGGAATCACCTTTCCCGAATGTAAATTATTTACCGGATGTGGGAAGCCAAGAATACAAGCAATTAATCTTTTATTTCATTGCAACTGTGCTTTTATTCATTGGAAACTGTAAACATGTCCGTCTTTCTTATTTATATCATGGCTACTGCATATTTGTATAGGAAAACACTGTACTGCTTAGACTGCATGTGCTCTATCTGTAATATAGAACATGATCTATCTGAATTAGAGAACACTTCAGATTTTTTTTATTGCCTAGATTTTTGTTTTACAATATTAATTTGGAAAAGTCTTAATCAGCCGGTCAAAAATAAAATAAAAAACAAATACACTTAAATGCTCCGGTATATATCAGTGTTCCCACTGAGTATTTTTTCAAAGGCATACTTATCCCGTGGACACAAAAAGTGGGGGTAAATCTCAATTTTTGGGGTATGAAAATTATAAGATAGACAAGAGCTGACCGTTGAAAATATTTACAACCCGCGACAACCACTTGTTCTGAAATCGTTTCGGGTACTTTTTCCGCCTTTTAACTTTTCTACTCGTAGTTGTGTCAGTATTCGTGGATGGCAACTCTTCACTTTTGTTGGGCATCATTTATTTTATTCGTTGCGAAGCCAAACACAATGCTTTGACTGCGACATTTTTGCAGACGAAGCTCGGATCATTAGATTGGTCACACTTTTAAAGTGCGAATATTATTTCCCAGAGCATTATAATAAAATACGCAACCCGTCTACATTTCATAACGGCAATGGTAAATCATCAGCAGTAACTGTTATGCCGATCAATTTGCCGAGAAAGTAGAATTTCCATGATCTATCTTTAGAACATACTGGGGGATTCAAGCTGAACCTATTCGTCCTCGGCATTTTGTATGCGTGCCATCTCGCACATGGTGAAAAAATGTGATTTACATAATAATTCACGAGAGTGGGAACACTGTATATGATTTTGTACTTAAAAAAGCAAACAAGTACATGTATTGATTTTTTTTTCAGTGAAAAAGATTGAGGCCTCTACCACACAATTTTGTTAAAGCGACTGCACTCCAGATGACCAAATGACTTAAAAAAAATAAAATTTAAAATTTCAAGAAAATCAGTGTTGCATTTGTATGTTGGGCATTGAAATCTGACCACTGACATATTTTAAAGCTAAAAAAAACGCCGAAAAAATACTGTTTTTGATATATTTTCTATCACGAATTTCACCCCGTGACTAACGGGGTAAGTTTAAAAATATCATGTTTATTTTTATCTGAATCATCACATGATATTGTGGAGTCATCACATGACATTGCGCATGACCGTTTGCACATGCAGAGATTAACGTCATTTAAACATTTCACAAAAGTTACAACATTTTTCATACATCATACGTCGATTTAATCGATGATACAGCCTATACACTTACCTCTTCAATATTCGATGCTGAAGACTCTGCCATTTTGTTTTGTTTACATATAAATACAACGATCACGTAATCATTTCAAACTGCCCGCGTGACGGAATCCCCGCTATTTTTAAACGGGAAACCCATTCTCCGGGAAGATAAAAAACAACAGCAAAAGCTTTTATTTCTTAAAAACAATTCGTTTTTGACCATTATTAGACTTTAAATACACAAAGGATAATGTTTAAAGCGACTGCACTCCAAATTCTTAGTAAATTTTAATTTTTTGGTAAAATCAATATATATTCAATTTGTCAGCATCAAGATTATTTTCTTTGTGTAAGAGCTAAAAATAAAGGTAGAAAAAAAATATAAATTTACCCGAGCCAGGTTTTGAACTCGGACCTTTGCGCTTACAAAATATTTACACGTGCTTAACCTACTACACTACGGAGTCAGCTGTTTTGATGCGAGTTAAAAATATTGATATACCAAAGAGTCCACCCCGTTAGTCACGGGGTGATATTTTCTACAATAAAAGTAAGCGAAACAACACATTTTAATTGTTTTTTTTGTTAGAAAACTTGTCACGTTATCATAATACAATGCCCCTGATACAGTAATGACAATTGTTTTCTTGAAATTGAAAATTTTCTTTTTTTAGCGTAACTTGTCCATCTGGGAGTGCAGTCGCTTTAAGGGTGAAAGCAAAGTTATTTATTTTGGGGGTTATCTGGAGTGCAGTCGCTTTAAGTCTCATGATATTATGTCACACATTGTAGGGCATGAGAACTGTCAATCAAGCTTCAAGCTTTCTTCAAAATTGAGCTAAAATAGATAAGTATAAACTGACTAACTAGTAACTAACATGCCATGATACAAATCAGATAGAGTAACTGTTGGCTCGAATAATTACGTCATTTCTCGGAGGCATAGCCTCCTCGAAATAATATGATTATTCTCGCCAACAGTACTCTATCTAATACTTAAAACAGCAAGGCTTTTCATCAGGAAATTCGGAAAGGCCTTGGCCTTTCAATTGGGAAATTTATGTGAGATAAAAGTCCATTTTGGGAAAAGATTTACAATAATATTTTTCGTTATGCGACATTGACAACCGGAAGTCGAAATAAATTTACCTCCCCTGAGACATGGACTAAAATTCAGGCCCAGAATCGGATTAGACTGGTAATGCATAACACGCAGTACTGTGCGCTGTTATGTGATAGTGCAACGAAAAATCGATACCACACAGATGCTTCCTCCAGAAATGCTGCAATCATGTAAACAAACTTCGGGAAAACTTACTATGCTGCATTTTAGGTAGTTGCTCTGCCATAGTTGGGAAAGAATACTATATTTTTGGATTGGGAAGTGGCCGAATATCGACTAGGTACTCTTGAATTTTTAATAACAAAACTGGGAATTCAACGTAAAAAACAAAGATTTTTTTGTAACTTGCCAACGCCCCTATATAGATCATCAAAAGTTCGGGCCTGACTAGTTCATTTTGTGTCTTTGAAGATATGATTTACTGTAGTGCCCGAAACACTAGTCTAAAATGCGCCTTTACGCGTTTAAGTATAAAACTGAAACTAATCAGCAAATTAACTTTACAGAGGCGCTAGTCTTGTAGATGTCTTTTTGAAATACAACATATTTTTATGCTTTAAACATGTTGTAATTGTTGTATTTTATTAGATTTTATGCGTGGTTAGAAAATGGTACGAAAATGTCCACATTTTGCCACCTGGGTACGAATAACTAAAAAATCACATTATAGATCATACATCATGGCATCTGTGGCCGAGTGGTTAAGGTTCCTGACTGCTGATCACTTGTCCCTCACCGCTGTAGGTTCGTGCCCTACTTTGGTCAAGTTCTTTTATGTCTGGAAATTACTATCTAGGTTCTACCCAGGAGCCTGCTCGTGACTGAAATAATGCCCGAATTGGCACTTAGGGTCTTCCTCCTCCATGAAAGCTGGAAGTTGCCATCATGACCTTAGCTGTTGATTGTGACATTAAATCCAAATCAATCGATTGGCACAACCCTGTTTAGTTTAGATATATAAACATGTATAGCACTGTCTAGTTGATTTCTTATCAAGACCCCTGTTTCAAAATTGACCATGATTTTACATCAGCTTAATATACTGGGAGGGGAAAATCTTCATGGCCTTGTTGACCTTTACCAAGATTGTGAAGATGACGAAACCCAGATCCAAATTGACCCTGTATTGGGGTCACTTTACTGTACATAGGTTTTAATATGAATTCTTTAATGATTGTCTTCAGTGGACCGTAGTGATAGCCAGTCAAACAGTATAGGGCCATATCTTTGCTATTGAAAACAAAAACATGCACAATGATTTCATGCAAATCTATGAGATTAGTTGACAACAATATTATTTGTTCAAAGGGATAACAAGAACTGAATAGCCAAGAGTGCAGATCATGATCAATTAAGCAAGGTGATCAGTCGCAAATGCAGGATCAATTGTTGCTCAGCAGTGCAAGGGTTAATTTACAATTTTGCTAAAGAATGAAAATATCACTAACATTTGTAGCTCCACTGGACAAAGTCCTTTGTCCAGCAGAGGTCATGTCATGATCATGATGATGGTGGTTTGTCGGTTTTCTGTCTGTAAACTTTACCTCAATATTCTACAGGTCACAAACTGAAACACTAATCAATCCATATATAATTACTATCTTAAGTTTTTCACATCCCATTTTCTAAAATCAGTCTACTGTCAAAGACATAATCAGGTTTAGAAAAATACTTTCTCAGCAAGTATAAATAATTGTAAATTTCATTTTTTGCTCGACTATTCGAAGAATAAGGAGGCTATTGCACTCGCCTCGGCGTCTGCGTTGGTTAAAGTTTTTTATAAAGTCAAATATCTTGAATACTATCAAAGGTATTGACTTGAAACTCAAAGTATATGTCTACCATCAACATCTACATCTGAGGAAACAATCCCCATAACTCTGTTTTGATTTTTGACAGATTTATGCCCCTTTTTAACTTAGAATTTTTGGTTAAAGATGTTTGATTCAAATATTTTGAATACTTATAAAGGTATTGACTTGAAACTCAAAGTATGTGTCCACCATCAACATCTTCACCTGAGGAAACAATCCCCATAACTCTGTTTTGATTTTTGTTAGATTTATGCCCCTTTTTAACTTAGAATTTTTTGTGAAAGATTTTTATAAAGTTGAATATCTTGAATACTTTCAAACGTATGGACTTGAAACTTAAAATGTATGTTTACTATCAACATCTTCACCAATGTTTTTTTTATTTTTGACATATTTATGCCCCTTTTTAACTTAGAATTTTGGCACAGTTTTTACCAGACTATTGTATGGAAATACTCTAAATGGCTTACTTTAATTTGAAATACCATTGAATAATTATGCGGTCATGCTTTTTTAATTTTATACATATAAAGTTTGAAACATTACAAAGTTATGCATGATCAAATATACAAGGTCATTCTTTGAAATTATCCCCCCCTTCTCATCCCAGTTGGCTTACAGAATCCAGAGTGAGGCTTTGCATGTAATGTACATTTACAAAGGTCTTTGAACAAGTTTCATATCTTTGACCTTAATTCTTATAGACAATTACACATTACACCAGTCCTGTTCTTAGACAAAAAAAAGCATTTTACCGACAATAATACTACAAGCTTTCGAATAGTCGAGCGTGCTGTCATGAGACAGCTGTTGTTAATGTAACATTTAGATGTCATGAATACAATTTAACAACACTAGGTCTGATAAGACCCTGCATAATTACTGGTATGTGTCTAAATACTTTTTTTCATGCGACAACAGTATTTACAGCGCTTTATTTAGGATTTACTTAAATATTTCACATTATACAGCAAGTTTTCATAACAATTCAAATTAATGTATTTATATTATATCAAACAGACTATTTGCAAAACTAATTCTTATTTAGATAATTGTGTGACAGTTGTGGAAGTTTTTTGGGAATTATGTATTTGTTACCAAAATATAACACAAAATGCAGATTTTTATTCTTACCAATCAGTTGAACTCTAAAAAAGATTAAGTTCTTTGAAAATTACTTTCTATAACATAAATGTTACAGTACTTGGTTAATGATTAGTTAACAGTATGTATCTCTACAAAAGTGTAAAATGAAAAAGAAAGTTAATTTTAAGAAGTGCACAGGTTTATTTTTTTTATCAGGCTGTAGCAAATTTGTTAGTTTATATCACTCAAAACTGTAGGTTAATGTTTCATTTGAATGCATTTACTGCAATAAATGAATACCATTAAACATGATTAAGTTATTGTCTATCAAGTACTAGTATTTACCTACATGACCTTTGAAAATTTCAGTTTTAAAAGCTATGCATGGCATAGATCTATTAAGACTATTGGGCTTCATGTTAAAATTTTAAAAGCATTAGTTTAATTATCAATACTTATCTTAATTTTTTGGCAAATTTATTTGAAGTTCAGTTACCAACTTTTATAAATTTATTGTACATGTTGTAACAGTAGCTGAGACAAAAGCTAGTCCATCACTGATTTCTTAGGAACCATGTGGTCACATTACATGATATTATGCAATATTATGCAATGTTTTCATAAGCTACATTTTTCAACAGGACAGTATTGCCCTTGGCAATATACAAGGGTCATAAAACACTACACTGATTGGCTTGGGTCACTAAGTTTATATAATTATGTGCACATCATAATTATGAGATAAATTATTATTATTGAATGGTTTCTGATATACTGATCTGTTATATCCAAGATTGTATTACTGTCATCAAAAGTTATATCAATGACTTAGATACTGACACATACAAAATCATTAAATGTTATGATGTTCAATTTGGCTTTAGAACAAATTAAGAAAAAAGTACTTTAATCCTTACTGTATGACTGATTCAATCTTTCCATTTCTCTGTAAGAAATGAGTTAAAAGCTTGACTTAAGACAATTAGGGATTACATTATTCTTGAAAAGTTCACTTGTCGTTAGGGGTGTTTACAACTGTTTATATTAGTAGTTATCAAAATCATTATCTAATTGAGTTAATTATCATGACTGAAATAGGATAAAGCCTATAATATAGACAGTGTAGAGAGAAAATGTCAAACCTTCATTGATTTAGGTAGACTAGGATACAAGTTTATTTGTTAATTACTCTTTAGCCTACTCAAAGCTTTGTTGAATGTGTTCCATGAAAGTGATTATAAATATGTATGAAATAATTAATATTTTTTTTCATTTTTGTTTTCAGACCATAGATATGTGTCACAAGCTTGGCATTCCTGTGTCACAGACGGCAATGTACAACAAAAAGGAATAAGCTGCTGCCTTCCATGATAAAGAAAACACCCCCTCAAAATAAGGTCACTTTTGATTTATCAAATTTCAAACAAATTGAAGAATTCTTACTGTTTTGTAATTTGATTGCCATTTCAATTGTGGAACAACTGCATACTTAAGTAATTTTAGTGAAAAGAATTAACAATTTTCCATAAGATTTTTGTGCCAACTAATTAAATCACACTTAAAGATGTATTAGGGCCTTCAGATTGCTCAAGATTTTGAAAATACATGTAGTTATATATTATACGGTATGTTAACAAATACATGTATGAACAATTACTTTCATCAGATAATTCTTTTTTCTACAGATCACACTATTGCTGATGTAATGACTGGATATATTTTTGAGAAAACGTAATGGAGCCTTTCGTGATTAACTTCCAGCAAAGATTGCATCCTTTGATAGGTACAGATAAACAGAAGGCAAACTGGTTAAAAGAGAAATGACATGTATGTGAAAATTACATGCCATTGTAATACTGTAAAGTCAGTCGTGTTTGAGCAACTAAAATATTTTTAGTCACATGATGTGCTCGAGTGTATGAAAATAAGTAGTCAATATATTATGTCTTTTTGTGTTGAAAGAAAATAAACAGTAAAATGGTGTAAAAGATATATTGTTGGAGGTCATGAACGGATAGTCACACTAGAGAATGATTGTGAAAGGCCACCTAAATAACAACAGATGAATTCAGCTGCACATTATGATTATCTTAGAGCACAAAGATGGGAAAAACATGAGAAATTACCTTGATCAAAGTGATCAAAGAAATTGGGTTGAATGAATGGAAACACATGAAAGCAAAGAGGCTGATATTAATATGTGCATTATGTCAGTGTGCATTGTTAAGGATGTATCCTGAACAGTGTTTTTTTTATGTCAGTGTTAGAGGTGTCATGATTCATCGCGGTTCATGATACACTGCAGTTTCTTTTACTTTTGCAGTTTACGGCAAGCCGTTACCAAAATTTTGTCTGTACAGTACGGCACAGTATTAATTTTACTGTTTTCAGTGTAAAAGGAAGTAAACCCTCTGAAGAGCTCAAATAATTTTTTTTGTTATCAACCAGTGGTGTAAGTTGTAACTTGTTTAAGTTATTTTGAAAATAACTACAGTAAGTGATAATTGAAACATTTTGTCAATAAAATTGCTTCCCTTTGCTGAAAGAAATAACTCCCTTGAAAGTTGAGGTGACCAAAATAATGGGTCATTGGGACTTTCTGATAACAACTTGTACAGGTAACAATTCAACATTTCAGTTTTTCCTGAATTTCTTCATTACAAGCAGATTACCTCAGTCTTATAATAATGCAAATGCCTTTAGATAAGAGAGAGAAATGCAAGTTCTTTCTTTATAGCTGACAGTAATGACTTCAGTTTGACACAATGGATTTATTGGCAAACTTGTCTTAGAGATGACCTGAAGAATGTCCTACTTCAGAAGGTTTTGTCGTGGCAGAAGTTATTTTAGTGAGTGATGAGTAAAAGATAAATATAACTGGTAGAAGTTATTTTCAAAATAACAAACAAGTTACAACCCTGACTGGTTATGGTGATTTTCAGATAGGTGCTTCCCAACCTATTTTTATATAAAAGGAAATTGACAATTCACTTTTTTGTAAATTACAAGTTTAGAACAATAAATTGTGTTCAGTATCAGTATTACTTATATGAATTAAATACATTAAATTATATTACATAAATATAACAACTGTTATTTTCATTGACTATATTCAGTTGTAAGCACTAATTATACCCCTGAAACAAAGTTTAGGGGGGTATACAGGAGTCACTCGGTGGTTGGTTGGTCGGTCGGGCGGTCTGTTGCATTTTCCTTGTCCGGAGCATAACTTGAAAACCACTAGTTGGAATTCAATACAACTTCATACAATGGTCAAGCACATTGAGAAAAAGTGCAGTGCACAAGAATTATAACTCCATCTTGAATAATTACAGAGTTATTGCCCTTTGTTACTTTTCCTTTCCGGAGCATAACTTGAAAACTACTGGTTGGAATTCAGTACAACTTCATACAACATGTACAATGGTCAAGCACATTGAGAGGAAGTGCAGTGCACAAGAACCATAACTCCATCTTGACTAATATCAGAGTTATTGCCCTTTGTTACTTTTCCTTGTCCGGAGCGTAACTTGAAAACTACTGGTTGGAATTCAATACAATTTCATACAATGATCAAGCACAGTCAGAGGAAGTGTAGTGTACAAGAACCATAACTCTATCTTGAGTATTTACAGAGTTATTGCCCTTTGTTACTTTCTTGTCCGAAGCATAACTTGAAAACTACAGGTTGGAATTCAATACAACCTCATACAATGGTCAAGTACATTGAGAGGAAGTGCAGTGCACAGGAACCATAACTCTACTTTGACTCATTACAGAGTTACTGCCCTTTGTTACTTTTCCTTGTCTAGAGCATAATTCGAAAACTACTAGTTGGAATTCAATACAACTTCATTCAATGGTCAAGCTCAATGAGAGGGAGTGCAGTGCACAGGAACCAAAACTCCATCTTGACTAATTACAGAGTTATTACCCTTGATACTTTTGCTTGTCTGGAGCATAACTTGAAAGCTACTGGTTGGAATTCAATACAACTTCATACAAAGGTCAAGCACAATGAGAGGAAGTGCAGTGCAAAAGAACAATAACTGTATTTTAACTCATTTCAGAGTTGTTGCCCTTTGTTGAATTTATTGTCCGGAGCATTATTCGAAAACTATTTGTTGGAATTCAATACGATTCCATACAATGGTCAAGCACATAGAAAGGAAGTGCGATGTACAAGAATCATAACTCTTTTTTGACAAATTACAGAGTTATTGCCAAGAACAATATCTCTTTTTAGTTTGTTTGCAAGGTATTCTGTTACTACGAAATTCCTCAGTTTATAAAGCAGTCTTTCGGGGGTATTAATCACATTTAGTGAAAGCTCTAGTTTACAATTTTGACTTGTTTTCACGAAGCTATTCATAGACTTTGGTCCAGGGCTCAAAAATATTTTGCATCCCACATACATGTACTTGTCGCAGTGATGAATAAAAGGGATTTTGCGACATGTATTTCAGTGCTCCCGAAGGAACTTTGAAAGTTTGGTCCACATCTTGATGGTCCAGGTCACAGACTGGGAGACACTACTTTTGGGGCATTTGTTACTTTCCAATGACAGCTTTAACGACTTGTTTTCTAAATATTTTTATTAACATCACACTAATTGATTTGAAGTGTTATTTTTTCCACTGCAAAAAACTTTAAGCCAGAGATAGGGCAAATCCCCCTTGCACATCTTTTGAGGCTAGGCACTTAGAAAATATCCCACTGTATTATCCAATTCATTCCTCTGCTTAGAGGTGGCGGTCCATGCCAATTAATGTGTATTCTATGCCCTAATGGGTAAAGGAAAATAGCCATGATATTGTCTCTTACTAACTTTATGTAATGGACATTTTGTACATTTGAAAGAAGACTACCATTTGCAATGAATGCTCTGATAAATAAATACAATGGACTGTACCCATAACCTTTGCACACCGGCATATTTTGTTACAAACTCGACAGACATGCATGTGTTTTTGTAAACCCTGTACATCACGTTATGCTACTTTTGGTTTACTGCGCGTGTTGTATACGTCAGCAAATAGATTGAGCTGTAACATGAAAGTAAAATTTCCATTGGCCCACCTACAGAGGTCACGCGCAGGGGTCACCCTGTCTGCTAACCTGCGCATGGACTTCTTTTTTTTTTTTTGCTAACGAGAGGTCAATTTTAAGCGTTCTCATAAGATGTCAATATACCTAGGTTTGAGTACGACATGTCTGCTTTATGTCTATGAAAAAATATTTGCACACGCTCAAAACACTATCCCACAGGGAACATTGGTAAAATGAAAATTTTCAAAGCTGGTAAAATTGTGTCCAAGGTCATTTTCAAGGTTGTCTTAAAGTGTCAGCATTTGCCTCGGACGTCTGAGATTTCAACATTCAGGGGCTGTCGGCATAGCCTTTACATTCATACAGACAAAACGTGTTCCATACGGTAACTGTCACTTCTATGGAAGGCCAAACCTGTCTTAACCCGCGTATACGGTTTATTACGTTATAGGCGTTCAAAGGATATGTAATTTCTGTATAAATATTAAAGTCCCAGGATCACTTAAAATGTACTGATACAGTCACATAAATTTATTGATAGTATAATGATAGAATCATGTTCTATTCACTCTAAAACAATGACGTTGACATAATTATGCCTTTCTTTTGTATTCAAGTTTTTTTCTTTCAGAAAAAGAGTTGCCATTTGCAAAAGCATTGAAAAAAAATTCTGCACTATGTTTCTGATATGTACTTATCAATTTAAAAAGCAAAGTTTGGAATGGTTTTGGCACAAATAAAGGTCTTTTCTGTCAGCAAGACATCTTTCTTGATAAAATGAAACTACTTGTAAATGTGATCCTGGGACTTTTAAACATGACTTATTCTTGAAATATTCGTCGGGCTTAAATTCTAATTTAGTATTTGATTTGATGTTGTTGTGTTTTTTAATAAATTGTTTTTAATCAACATTGGGATATTTATCGTCAGTGGCGGTGCCAAAATGAGAAAATTATGATTAATAATAATTAAAATCATTACGATTTCGTGGTCCGAAGTGTCACATAATATTTTGCTATAATATTTTCATGGTCCGAAGTGCCATATCAGAGTTTGCGACAATATATATTCATGGTCCGAAGTGTCTATAAATCTGGTCCGAAGCGTCCGTAAAATGTGGTCCGAAGTGTCCATGGTCCGAAGTGGGTCGGCACCGGCACAGAGACTTTGTCTTGTGTATAATAACTAGTATCTGGGCTGATGTTTTCATTTTAATAAAATTGGGTATTTTCCATACTTCTTTGGATAAAATCTAAACATGCCGATTACCGACTTCCTTTAGCATCAGCGAGGTTAATTGGATGATAGGAAAAGTACGACTATTGGCGAAAAATGCAAGTGATTGATTGAAATATGCTAGAATTGACCAGGTGTTATCCAGAGCAAAACATACATGTAGCCCAATGATAAATGCGCTTGCACGTTTCACGCTCAGCGACTACACGTTGGGCATGCGCACTAGCAATTGCACGGTTTCCTATGCGCTGCACGCTGGGCATGCGCACTAGCAATTGCACGGTTCTACACGCTGCACGCTGGGCATGCGCAGTAACATACCGTGCAACACGATCGTGTCCGACACGCGTGCAAAACGCTTTTTCACGCAAACACGGGGAACCTACACGCAGGCGCCACTGTATGCAATACGGTGAAATAATTTCAAAGGTAAATAAAATATAATTGAAGCTTCATCAAAATCTTTGTTAGGTCATATAGAACAGCCTTTCACGTCTTTCAGCTGGTATTGGGTAGACCAGCTGTTTTTGGAGAACTTGGTTCCATATTTCCTTTCATTTTGCGATTTTGAATTTAGTCATATTAAAACTCCGTAACACGTTGACGTATGAATAAAAAGATATGCGCTTCAGTATTTATGTTTGACGTCAATGTGGCGATCAATACGATGCTAGTTGTAAATTTCTAATTCTGCTCTCAGTACATGTCGCTGGCTGTGCATAGGCCATACTGGGTAAAACACTAAATAAGTTCGCTACTGTTAAAATAATGCTCACATTTAATTGGAGTCTGTGAACACTACGTTATACGTAAAGAGTCGTGGTTAGAGTGATACCGCAAAACCCAGAGTGTGTTTTCAATGAAAACTTGACTCATGTCTTTATGTTTACCGACTGTAAGGCATTATGCACTTCTTAACTTTCCTTCAAATAATTTCTAATGAGAAGTTAAAAAATAAAAGATGTTGCCACATTACACACGAAAATAACAATCGGGTGCAAGAAACGTTTGAACAGTTATGCATCTTACACTGCGCAGAATAAAATATGCATATATAAAAGTGTGTATTACTGACAGATTGTTCTGAAATGAAAGATCTGTGTTTCCTCGTGCAATTTTAATACATCTCGGTTAGTAAAACCCGTTGCAATTTTTATTCAGTACATATAAATTATTTAAACCATTGTTCAGGCCGATCGTGTTAATTAATACTGAAACAATTTTGAAATAGTTGTCCCTTAAATTTCTACCTTCAGTGCACATCAAATGGATTTTCTTCTTATTGACGCATATTTATTATCATAAAATAGTCGTATATTTACATTACTTTTAGTAAATTCAAAGTCAAAATTTGTTTTTCGGGGAGTTAACTTATAGTCTCCAGGTCCTCAGCGCTCACAGCGCTTTAATTAAACATAGGGTTTAATGATCAAAGTATTTTAGGGTTGAAAAGATTAAGATACCTTTTTCGTTTGGGACATCAACATATGTTATAAATTTCCGCCATTTGTAAACCTTTTTAGCCCGGATGTATTTAATGCGGGTGGACTAGTTTTAGTCTTTCGGACATAATTTTGCAATGATTTTGTAATCAACACTAAGTAAATTAGTTGTAGCAAATCCTTCATGTCATCTCGCCTACCATGTTTAAAACATATGAAAAAGATACCTTCAAATTGAGAATTGCACAATTTAAAATGTTTTGTTATTACAATGGTCAGGTGCTGTATCTATGATATAGAGAAACAATATGTGTGTTTTGCGTCGTTTTAGTGATAACTTCTACTACAGTAAAAGCATTAGTAAATCCTGCAGTTCAGTGTGCGTTACTTGTTCACCTTTTCATTTTGTCTCAACAACATTAAATATTTACGGAACGGACTGCCTGATAACCCGACATACATTTATATAAATAAAACTATAAAGGCTTTGAACAACGCAAAGGACGACTAAACACTACAGAAACATACCAAAGTAGTATAAATACATGTACAAAATTGCCACCTTAACTGCTCCAAGTGACTTTATATCTTCCGACAAATGAATCAATTAACTGAAAAAGAACGACTGGAAAGTGTATTGATTTGTATTTTTCAGAAAAAAAAGCATTTTTAAAATAACATCACCGTACTGAGGCCTCCACTCCGAGAATATGATATTTTTCGTCAGGTTACAGTCATAATGTACTTAATTGTTGTAAGTTTTATTAAAACAGTACTACTGGTTTAAGAAAACAAGAATGCTGAAGTTTCCATATACATGTAGACTAATTTTGAACGAAAGGCACTGCATCCATTTAAGGGCTTCACTTCAGCAAAGATCCTGTTTCTAAGTGTTCCGCTTGTCAAACAAAATCAAATTTTGACAATCCATTTTTAAAATGTCACCACCCTATCGGGGCCTTATCTCTGAAGGGTATTTCTTTTTTCTGCATCTTACAGTCCTACAGAATTCAGTTGGTGTAAGTTAAATCAAATGAGCCGCAGGATTTTCAGAAAACAAAACTTCTTAACTTTCTATGTGGAATATCTAAGAAAAGCACCACATCCCTTTTGTGAACTTCATTTCTAAAAAATAATTAATTTTCTAAATTGTTAATTATTTGGGGATGTAGCGGTTTATATTAGAAATAGGGATCATGTGATTATTTGAATAGAAATAGAATGTTAATGTTTTTATATTGAATATAGAAGAAAATAACAATTAAAGGTCAATAATTCTAGAAATACTAAGCTAAGTGTGCGTCGCGGCATTATGCTATTGTATACTTATTTTAAGTTCCATGACATTATATTCATTGGTTTCTTAGTTACAGCTCCGGACGGACGTACAAATGGACGGACAATGCCAAAACAATAGCCCGCCGCCTTTGGCGGGGGATAATAATTCTCGCCTCACCGAGATCAGCAGTTTGCTACGTCATTTTTATTACTTAACCTAGATATTAAATTTGTAGTACTTTGTAGGAACAGAATATGGATGGACATACCGACGAAAGCACACAGGCGGACGTACATACATCCTGTGCCTGTTTCTAAAGTTTAAGTAGCTATAATTCAGTATTTCGGGCCTTTTTAACAGGAGGGCAGTTTACCTACATGTGTTACCATCGTTCCTTTGAAGAACCAGCTCATGATCCCTAACCTCTGTAAGAAACTGCCAACTGTCTTACATAAAAAGATATTGTCCGCTTATTTGTAACGTTTGATCTATGTGAGTAATGCTGTAGCACATTTTTAACATAATCATCAATCTAGACCTTGTCAGTTGAACAATCTGCATGTTTGCTCTTCTGTCATTAAGAAAACCCTTCAAATCTCTATTTAACAACTGATTTACAAGCACATGTTGACACAAAACACAGGGAAGTGATACAAATCACCTAACTTAGGCACATTATTAGTATGTATAAATAAAAAGGGACCATCTCTAAATTGCAATTCGT